>JAVJIF010019692.1:0-72054 GCA_038442645.1 Agave tequilana
CTACTGGTCGACCGGACGGTCGACTGAGACAGAAATCGGTCGACCGGTCCAGTTGACCGATGTGCACAAACGTGCACAGCCAGTTTGGCTGAAGGGCAGGTCGACCGACCCGGTCGACCGCCAGAGAGCTCTGCTCTGGATCTGGCCAGGTCGACCGGGCGGTCGACCGGCATAGAGCTCTGCTCTCTGTATCTAGGCCTCGGTTGACCGGGTAGTCGGTCGGAAATCTGACCATGGCCGGTCGACCGGGCGGTCGACCGACAGCAGTGTCAGCTGCTGATTTGGCCTCCAACGGTCATATTCTGGGGCCTATAAATTGCGGTTCCTTTGGACTGTTTTCTATAAGATTTTAGGAGAGTTTTCAAGCTAGTTTTTCTTACCTCTCTAAGTCTTTATCTCTACTTATTTTAGAGCTAAAACTTTCATATCAAAAGGAGAGTTTATCAAGAGTGTTTTCAAAAGAGATTTCTTGAGTTTTTCACCACAAAATCTATTCTGATTTTCTCACACATACTTGAGTTATCCATTGCTATATCAATCCTATAGGAGAGTTGTTGTGAGAGTGTTTTTAGGTGATTAAAGTGTTGAGATCACCAAAGTGTTCTATCTTGTATTTGAGGAGGCGAACTTGCGAGTTCGTGTTGTTTCGAGTTCTTTTAGGAGCTCGGTGTAGAGGTGCGGCCTCGACAAGCTAGTGTGCTTGCGTGTGTTGTTCTTGCGGGAACAAGAGGGGGGCTAGTGAGTCTAAGAGTTATAGTGTGAACTCCTTGTAGGTGTTGCGGCACCGAGTGATCCGATGGAATCATTTTTAGTGAAAATCTTCATAGTGTTGAAGGCGGGGACGTCGAGCAAAGATGCTTGAACCTCGAAACAAATTTCCCGTGTTTGCGATTGCTCTCTATCTCTCACTTGTGTTTATATCTTCCATGCTTACATTGTTTTATCTTTATATGCTTGATATATCTTGTGCCTTATTGTTATATGTTGGGATTGTTTGTTCGCACTTGTATTCAACCAAGAGAGCCATAGCGTCACCTCAACTCTTATCTAGAGGAATCTTGAGGAGATAGTCCAGAACCCTCCACCGGAATTCGGCTACACTCTTTGGTTATATCTTGTGTGTTTAACTTAATAGTTTTTAGTTTACATAAATAGTTTTAATTCAGTATAATTCATCTTTAGATTAGCTACTGACCTATTCACTTCCCCTCTAGGTGATTACTAAAACTTGTTAGGTGATTGATTTGAGTTTAACTGGCTTAAGTTGCCAACTAAATAAAATGCTTATCATCACAATAATGTTATTCAATCATTTGGATCTAATGATTCTTAGAGTTTCATGTGACATGACAAGTGAAAGATATATATATATTTTTCTTATCTTCCATACTCTTCTTTGAGAAATAATCATCCTTGTGCTTCTAAAGTTCACGCTACTACATTAAAACTCTGAAGTCATGGGGAGGGTTGAGGGTTAATTATTTATATTTATCACACCTCTGCAAATCTAGTGCCTTTTTACTGCCAAAACTTGGACTCCCACACAATGATATATTTTAATCTACTTTCCAAAGCGCGTCTCATGGGATTAAAACATAAGTTACTTTAAGACCATCTGAAAATCCTGTCACTGCACCAAAACTCTTAACATTGTGGTGAAAACTCAGAGTTGTGTTTTTGTATTCCAACGTTGGCTATTTGGTTGATATCAATGTCCACAAGCTCATGTATTTTGTTTTAGTATTTTACATTAGAGGGAGCTTCTCCAAAGTATTTGATGCAGAACTAAATAAGAAAAGAGGGAAGAGGGGGAAAATAGGGTTTGTAAAGATAAGGTGATAAAATTAATTTAGGCCTCAACATACATGAGATCTCTCTCCCACTCTGCACATTATCATGCAAGAGATTCAATTTGAAAAGCAAATCAACATGCTTTAACAAAAGGGTTTAGTTCAAATCATCATAGTTTGCCTTCAAAGTTCAACACATAGCTATATAAATCCTACAATACGTGCACCATACGTGCAATTATTGATAAAATAAAACTCAATAAAATCTCCTTAAGTCTAAATTCAAATAAATCTTAAATCTCAATCAAATCTACTCAAATCTCTTCAAATCTAAATCCTAAATCCTAATATATCCTAGCCATTTAATTCTCCCATCATTCTTTCCGACTTGAATATATTTTCTCAGATGAATACAATACTAAGTAACAAGACAAGCACAATCGGGTTGAACTGAATCACATTACGAATCTTCATCAGACCAAGATGGCGGTTAGAAAATCAGCAGAGGTGCTACTTGTCTGAACCACGGTGGTTGAGGTGGACTGACTTTCGTGACAAACCGGCTGCAAACAATAGTAGCTCGAGAAAGATACATGCAACATACTGATCGGAGCAGAACTAGCACTTTGAAATGTGTGTTTTATGAAATCAATATAAATGCGCATGTGCTAATGTTCCCTCGATACTTCCATTATAGCATTGGCTCAACGGGTCGAATCCACAGGGACAGGAGGCGAAAGAAGCATTAACAGTTTTTATTTACGTCGGTTGTTAACAATTCTTCTTTGTTAAAAGAATGAAAAAGAAAATAAAAGAAAAAATTCAAAAGTGATAGATAGAGAAGGCGATGAAAGCGGCGATGTGAAAATAAAATAGAAGTGGTTAGAAGACAAAGAGAAGATGGAACAAAGGTGAACTAAGAAGGTTGATAAGAAAATGATAAAAATGTTTTGAAAGTTGTTTTTAAGACAAAGTAAAAAGAAAGAGAAAAACTATAAAAAAAACTCATGGCTACTAACAACTAATTGCTCCACTAATCATGCTAACCTCTTAGTGGTAGTTACCTTACATGGATTCTTGGCCATCACTAATCCTTGGCTTCAAGAGATGATATAGAGAATGACACATAAGATTGTTCTTATACATTCAAACAATACATCCATACCACATAACAAGTTGCAAGTTACTATTAAATCATCAAAATCGCTAGAGATGAGCATGAAATAAAGAAGATATTACAAGTTAGCAAGTTAGTGGGTTAGGTGTTAGAAATATTAGAATGTTAGAATCCATCATCATAAGGCATCAATGACTCTTGCAAGAGCAAGGCCTTATAGAGGCTACTAGATTCATGTGGATTATCAAGTAACTGGTTAAATGGTTAGTGGTTAGTATTGTCATGAGAAGAAGAAATTAGCTAAGCATCATGTAGAAGATGGAGAAGATTACATTGGAGAAGAAAAGAGGCACTTTTATATAGATTGTCACCATCTATTACATCAATATCTCTTATCTCTCTCTGAATCTCTCAGCCCTACTACAAGATCTATGAAACAAAAGAAAATACAAAATAAAAGAGAAAGAAAATCCTAATCTACAACTAGAAGAGAGAAACCTAGCCTAAAACAAAATTTGCTTGCATTTCGGTCAAATCCTGCCTTATTTATAGGCAAAAGAAGGTTCCAAGAAGACGAGACGTGGCCATGCATCGAAGATCGACGCGTGGCCCCACCACTTTGCTACAGAGCCTAGGTCTCTGGTTTTGGTGCGGGGATGCGCGGCGCTTCGGGGACCTTCTAGATATGCTCCGATTTGGATATTTTCATCCGTATATTCGTCTGACGTGCGCAAGGGTCTAGGTTAATGTATCTTCTAGAAGATCCCCTGCTTGGCCTCTAAGAAATGCGGATTTAATTACCCGAAAATGAGTTTAATTAAGCTCTTATTACCCATTTACCCTCCTTGTCTTGATTATCTGCAAGAGAGAACAAAACACGATTTAGACCGACATTTTATTCATAAATCGGTGGGAAAATGTGATATAATAATGCAGAACTGTAGACTAATCACACCCCCACACTTATCTTTTGCTCGTCCCGAGTAAAACAAGAAAAGAAAAACTATATTACAAATGTTATTACATCACTTTCGTAGGTGACGCGATTGCACTGAGCGTGTGTAACAAGCCGTTAAACCTCTAGGTTACCCTTAGAGGAGGAGTTTTGTCTCCTGAGGGTTTTCAGCGGATTGCACTCACAAAATCCATAAAGAAAAAAGACAAGTGTTAGTATTATACATTTTTAAAGAGAGACAAGTTTATGAAATTTTTTTTTGCAAAAAAATAAGTGATCTAAGGTCAAAGTCCACCAAAAATTAGTCTTTCTTAAACTTAGTCTATATGCAAGATCTTGTCTTCAATTAAGGTAAGAATTCAAAATTGGATTGAATATTTTATTCTTCATAAAACCTAGATAATATGTACTTTGTGATAGTGAAGATTTCTGGGATTTCAGCTCTAACCATCAAGCCATTTATTTTTATATATATTTTTCTTTTTCTTGTTTTTTCTTCCCTTAGTTTTCTTAGACTTTCTAGTTTATCCGGGTAGTGAGCCTTTAACTGATGACTCCCAGACCAGACGGTTTTAGGGCACCAGATGAGAAAACATCCCTCGGGTTTAAGAACTCGAGTAAACAAGGCCACAAAATTAAGGGGGATTATTTATTTCTTTTGACCACTGTTAGGCGTGAATAATCATGCTTCTTGAAGCATAATTATCCATCTTAATAAGTGATTTTTGTATATATATTTTTTCTTTTTATTTATTTTTGCTTTATGGCATTTTAGGTCTTTGTATCTATCCTAAAAATTGTGTAAGTGTGAAATGCATACTATCTGAGGCAAAAAATTCAAGATAAAATTCTCTCTCCAATTTATCTTACTTAGCCTATAATTTTAAACAAGATCTATTATTTCAACTAGGTTTAATATGTCATAATGTAAAGCTTTCTTAATTTCTAAGATCATCTTAATTTTCTTTAAAATAGATCAAAACTTTGTCTCTTGTTTCAAAAAGTTTTTAAAGAAAGAAAATTCTTATACAAAAGGGAAGATTTTTAAAAGTATCCTAAAAGAATTGTAAAAGAAAGAAAATCTAAAAACTCTACGTTAGTAAACCCTCCCCCACACTTATCTCATGCATTATCCTTAATGCATCGTGAATGTATGTATACATGAAACAAATAGAGAGGGAAGGAAAAATCACCTCAAGGTGGTGGTTCCGGTGGCGGTCTGATTGGTCCACGAAATGCGGCCCAATCTAATTTGCGGGAGTTTGAGGAACCCACCAGAGACCTCTATAATACAACCCACTAAAATGATGTATATATATATGATTTTTATTAAGAATTTAACCCCATCTAATTTTTAAATTTTCAAAATAATTTTAGAGTCAAATTTATCAAGACCTTTGTCTCAGAATGGAATGATTGATTTGGACTCAGGAAGTACAAGAACTAATACTGACTCAAGAAAAAGACTTAAGTCAAGTAAAGGTTCAGGAGTCGAGATTGGTTCAGGAAATGGGTCCAAATCATGAAGTTGAAACTCAAGTCCACATTCATTTCTCCATGATGGAATGTGACTTCCTAAGGTTGGTGATTTCAGTTCAAGAATGACAGGTGTAGGAACCAAAACTGACTCTAAAATATTACTCAAGTTGGGTAATAAAACAGGAGTCAATATTGATTCAGGAATTTGAACTGGATCACAAATCTTAGAATCTAGGTCACATTCCTCATTGAGTTCAATTCCATAAAAATGAGAACTTGCCAATTTATCAATGAGACTTTCAAAAGTATGAAATTGATCAAGTTTAATATGATGATTATAAAATATTGGTGATTTAATTCACAATGGACTGACACAAGATCCAATGTTGACTCGGGAAAAAGCCTGAAATCAGGTAAAAACCCTCAGTCATTATTGAATCAGGAAGTGAAATTGAATTACCAACTTGAGGTTCAGGATCATATTCATACTCAAGTTCAATCGCAGAAAAGGGATAACTTGCCAACATGTCAATGTGGTTTTCAAGAATTTGATGTTGGTCAAGTTCAATTGGTGTTCTGAAATTGAATCTTGATTTTCAAAACAACAAGAGTCCTGAATCAAATCATAGAGTTAGAGATATATGAATTGGCCAAAGGTTGATAAGAAAGAGCTTCCTCATTCTATAAATGTTGACCAATTGACTCAATTGTTGTTCTAACCATTGATAGAATGTGTAGAAGATTTTTGAAATTGCAGTGCGGACTCTTACAAAATTTCTATACTCTTTTCTAGATATAATGTATCTTCAAGTGGTTGTTTTAGAAACGGAGTGAAAGGATCTTGGTTTTGAAAATTTTGTGAAGAATGTGAGTCCAAAATGTTTTGTGATTGATGCTCAGACTCACGCAAGCGTTCCATACTCAGTTTCAAGACAGATAGTTATTCATTTTGAATTGGTGAAACTGAGTATGAATCTTAAAATATTGTGAAATTGGAGAGGCCAACATTTTCTGATATTGTCGCTCGGCCTCTTGCAAGTTGGCTTCTATACTCTTTTTTAGTTCAGATTTTTCTTCAATGGGTTGGTCTAAAAAAGAGTATAGGAAGCGAGATCGGAGACTAAATATCGTGATATTTGTGGACAAGGTGGATACAGTGGACAAGGAGGTTAAAAATTTGACTCGGGGGAGGTGAATCCCTATTAACTCTGTGAAGAGTTGAAATTATTTTGGAAATTATGGTCATAAGATTGGGGGTATGGGTTGTATTTATTCGGATAAGTCCAATCCGGTGTATTTAGTTGGTTCATATTGTAAAAAGTCAGGTTGGAATTATCCGAATCAAATGGGGTCGGTGTGAAATATGGATTCAATTAGGATTGAAAGAATTATTATTGTTGAATTTCATTTCACAAACAATCACAAATAAAAAAGAAATAGCAAACAACAAACAAAAATGAAATGAAATCAAAACCAAGCCTATAGTAGGGTTGACCTAGAACTAGACAACTCCTAACTGGTCGATTACCCGGGGGAGGTTGTTACTTGAATCCGACCACAAGCTAATCGGCCAGGTAGGGGCAAAATACGGTAGGAGGTATCCGTGCGTAAGCAACAGACCTTAATTATGCCAAACCACGGCATTTTTGAGGCATAACATCTTAATCCCCAACCTTAGACATCGATTTCACAAGAGTAACATTCAAAATAAGTTTCACCTCCGGTCAATCTCTTAATGAGTCCGAGATGTCCCTAGGGGCCAATCTATTTTTTATTAGGGCTTAGGTTGTGTGAGTGGGGAGGTGATTTTTGGGCTAAGGAAGGATGATGAAATCCCCTACCTTATCTTGTATTGGGTTATGCCCTTAGGTCCAATTCGTGCAAGTGTGCAATATAGAGAAGAATAACACAAATCAAATAAATCACCCACGTGTTTGTCCTATGCTATATGCAATGCTATATGTACACCTCAGTCCAGATCACAACAACAGAACAAAATACAGTATATTGGAATTGAATTGACACGTGCCTAATTGCAAATGTCTAAACCGTTTTAAAAGCGTCCAAATACTGTATTTTAGTTCTTTAATTTATTGCAATGTGTCAGGCAATCAAAGCAGCTAATTAGTAGAAGAATACAACAATATATGCAACTTGCAAATTTCCTACGAAAGACAAAGTTCAAATGTCACACAAATGCCGCGTTTGCGCGGCTTTTCTTGGGTTTCCGCGGCACAATTTAGGAAGCAGGGTTCCTGCTTTCTAGAGCAGGGATATGCAAGCAAGATTATACTTCTGCAATGCTAAGTTATTAAAAGATTGACCTGCACGCCAAAACAGAGAAGAAAATGTTAAAAAAAACGTGACATCAAAACCATTCTCGTCCCGAGCAACGGCGCCAAAATTTGATCGGAGCAGAACCAGCACTTTGAAATGTGTGTTTTATGAAATCAATATAAATGCGTATGTGCTAATGTTCCCTCGATACTTCCGTTATAGCATTGGCTTAACGGGTCGAATCCACAGGGACGGGAAGCGATAGAAGTATTAACAGTTTTTATTCACGTCGGTTGTTAAAATTCTTCGTTGTTAAAAAAATCAAAAAGAAAATAAAAAAAATCCAGAAGTAATAGATAGAGAAGACGATGAAAGCAGCGATGTGAAAATAAAATAGAAGTGGTTTGAAAACAAAGAGAAGATGGAACAAAGGTGAACTAAGAAGGTTGATAAGAAAATGATAAAAAGGTTTTGGAAGTTGTTTTTAAGACAAAGTAAAATGAAAGAGAAAAACTATAAAAGAAAACTCATGGCTACTAACTACTAATTGCTCCACTAACCATGCTAACCTCTTATTGATAGTTGCCTCATATGGATTCTTGGCTATCACTAATCCTTGGCTTCAAGAGACGATATAGAGAATGACATAGAAGATTGTTCTTCTACATTCAAACAATACATCCATACCACATAACAAGTTGCAAGCTACTATTAAATCATCAAAATCAGTTAGTGGTGAGTATGAAATAAAGAAGACATTACAAATTAGCAAGTTAGTGGGTTAGGTGTTAGAAATGTTAGAATGTTAGAATCCATCATCATGAACCATCAATGGCTCTTGTAAGAGTAAGGCCTTGTAGAGGCTACTAAATTCATGTGGATTATCAAGTGGTTGGATAGTTAGTGGTTAATAATTAGATTACCATGAGAAGAAGAAATTAGTTAAGCATCATGTAGAAGATGGAGAAGATTATATTGGAGAAGAAAGGAGACACCTTTACATAGAGTCACCATCTATTTCATCAATATCTCTCTATCTCTTTCTGAATCTCTCAGCCCTATTATAAGATCTATAAAGAAAAGAAAATACAAAATAAAAGAGAAAGAAAATCCTAATCTACAACCAGAAGAGAGAAACCTAGCCTAAAATTAAAATCTGCTTGCGTTTCGGCCAAACCCTGCCTTATTTATAGGCAAAAGGAGGTTCCAGAAGACGAGACGTGGTCACGCGTTGAAGATCGACGCGTGGCCCCACCACCTTGCCGCGAAAACGCGGCTATTGCCGCGTTTCCGCAGCAATACCAGGGACCTAGGTCCCTGGTTTTGGTGCGGGGATACACGACGCTTCGGGGACCTTTTATATATGCTCCGATTCGGGTATTTTCGTCCGTATATTCTTCTGACGTGCGCAAGGGTCTAGATTCAATGTATCTTCTAGAAGATTCCTTACTTGGCCTCCAAAAAATACGGATTTAATTACCTGAAAATGGGTTTAATTAAGCTCTTTTTACCCATTTGCCCTCCTTGTCTTGATTATTTACAAGAGAGACCAAAACACGATTTAGACCGACATTTTATTCATAAATCGGTTAAAAATGTGATATAATACTGCAGAACTGTAGACTAATCACATACCGAGGTAAGTACTCTCTACTGTAGACTGGACCTATTGTACTTTGCACCATAAGAAACTTAATTTTCTGTGAACCTGACTGTTGTAGAAAGATCTGCAAAGAGTCGTATATGTCAAAGTGATCTCAGAGAAAATAGAACTCTCATAGCTGGCGAAAATGGCAGTAGCTCTATAGTGGGCTCTATTGGGAGATCTACAAAAATCTCAACAAGTGACTCTTCTATTTTTATGGGTCGAGGAGGAGTTTTTTCTTGCAATGGCACCAACTCAGCAACACGTTCTAGCTCATCAAGAACGTCGGGTTCTACAAGAACTGTAGGCTCTAAACTTGTGTCATTCTTTGCCACCTGGCTTGCTAGAAACTTTCGAATGTCATCTAAAGCCTCTCGAAACTCAACGAAAGGATAGGTGATTTGTTAGCTCTCAGGCTTGACTCTTGTTTAATCTTGGGCTCAGTTACTATATAAAGGTGCGAAGCATACCGAGCACGGAGAAGACTTTCAGGCGAAATCAATATCCATATAACCTGTGGTTGTCTTTCCACCAATAATAAGTTTCTCTATCCAACTTAAGTTGGGCATTATAGTATTTCTTCTCTCAGGAGAAATAACTAAAGAAATTCTCAAGTTAGCTTTCTCAATTTTCATACCCATAATGATCATAAAAACTATGAAAATACGAGATAGCCTCATACATATCCCTTTCAACATCTTATCATCACCATCAGTATATATACATTTACCACAAAAGTAAAAGCCTATGAAGAAATTTCAGTGCACTTAAATATTACCCCAAAGATCTCGACAACTCGAATATGGCTCGAATCAGCCTGGAACAGGACTTGAAGCGTCACATTACTGTTGTAGGAAACTGTATCAGCACCAGACAGAAGCTTATGAAGGTTGGACCTGCCGCCCAAGTGCTATGAACTCTTCTCATTGGCTCTTAGGCTCATTTGCGGACTCAATGCTTTGAACAAAGCTCGAAATTGACTCCGAACAGGCGAGAAACGTGATATGGACTGATTTACCGAATCTGGACTGAGTTTAACCAAGTTAGCTTAGTTAACTCGAGTCAGACTGAGTCAGACCGAGTCAAATCGTGACTGACCCAGACCGAGTCAACTCGGGTCTGAGCCGCGGCTTGAGTCAGCTCGGAGCTTAGCTGTCGGCCGAGTCTGAGCCGGCGGCTTCGGTCGGCTAGGGTGAGCCGATGACGTCAGCAAACTGAGCTGATGATGCCAGCAGAAGATTGGAGCCACTCAGGTCGAATCCGAGCTGCAGTGGGTCAGGTCGCTTCGCGAGTTAGACAACTTTAACCCTAAAATCAAACTCGATACGACACGGACTGTTGCTGGCGGTGTTGGCGAGAAGGTGCTGTCGAATCGTGGTTGCAAAGATGGCAACGAGGTCGCCAGCGTGGCGGCGGGGCGGTGACAGTGGAGAGGTAGAGAGACTGTCGAAGTATCGCGGTGGAGAGTGATGTTGTCGAGGGAAAAGTGAAGACGAGAAGAAAATTTCATGCTGTCGAGGGTGGTGGCAGTGGCTTTGTCCTGAAGACAGCAACGATGAGGTTTGTTGCTGTAGGCGATGGTGTCAGTGGCATGAAGGCGGCGGGAAGGCGGGATTAGGGTCTGATGGGTTGGGAGAGAGTAAGGAAGCTGAACAGTAACTTTTGATTTTTTTTTTAATTTTATTTTTTTATATCTAATCTAGGGCTTCGGATTTTTTTTCAACTAAAGAAGAGAAAAGTAGGGAAGAGTATCTAGGGTTTTGTGGATTTAGGATTTTTGTAAAATTTTGTGGAAGTGGAGACCAGGGTTTGCAGAGGAGCCCAGATTTTTTTTAGGGTGAAGGGAAAATTTTTTATGGAGGAAGACAAAAGGCAAGTTTTAGCTCTGATATCAATTTGATGCAGAACTAAATAGGAGAAGACCGGAAGAGAGAAAATAATTAGGGTTTGTAAAGATAAGGTGATAAAGATTAGTTTGAGCCTCGGCACCCAGGAGATTTCTCTCTTACTCTGCACATCGCCATGTAAGAGATTCAATTTGAAAGGCAAATCAATATGCTTTAACAAAAAGTGTTTAATTCAAATCATCATAATCTGTCTTCAAAGTTCAATACATAGCTATATATATCGCCTACAATATGTGTACCATACATGCAATTATTGATAAAATAAAGCCTCAAATCAAATCTACCCAAATATAAATTCAAATAAATCCTAAATCTTCAACCAAATCTACTCAAATCTAAATCCTAAACTCTAATAAATCCTAGTCGTTTGATTTCCCCATCAATATCGGTAGATTTTAGATCTTGACAATGCAGGGATAACTGTGCTAAGCCCTATATCTTATTAGGTTCTATTGGTTGGGAATTAGGATGAACAAATCAGGATTGCTTGGTCAGTTTGATATGTGTTAATACTTTTTGGGGACACATGCAAATTTATAAACTAGTTTTTCTTATGTCTAAGCATATTTTGTTATCACCAGATCAAATTTGTGATGTTTTGGTTAGAATTGCCACCTAGCTTCTTGTTTCTGCGTGAGTGATTTGCCTGTATTGTTTCTCGCTCACACATTGCCCATTTGCAAAAGCATACTTCTCTATGAGCTCTAGAATGATCCAACCAACTTTTGCATGACAAAGATGCGGAAGATTAAGTGCATCATTTGTTTAAGGAAGAAAAAGAAAATCATCTGATGAATCGGCCAATTAAAGGTGATGAATAATTGGAGAATGTTGCAACCATTTATAAATCAGCTTATGAAGCAGAGCTTAACCTAGCACATGAATAGATAAACTAACATCTCCCCGTCTCTGGGTTGTTTGATATGTTGGTTTGGGACCAGTAAAACTATCCAACCTTTAAACATCATAAAGCGGCCAAAGGTCCAGCCTTCATGAGAGCCCTACACACAGTTCTTGGGATTGAAGCCATGTGCACAGATACTCTTTTCCTCATGTCCTAATCATTTAGGTCGGAACAGTGACTTCTCTACACAACCATGACTTCTCTAGTGTGCTGTCCTGCCCCTAACCATAACTTAAAAAACATGTACAGGTAGCCTAATCCAGAGAAACAATTTTTGTAAGCAAGCAAATTGTGTAGTACCTAGAACAATCATGCACACATGATAAAAGAAACCAAAGAAACTCCCCCCCATAATTCTCTAAAGAGAACGACCCTACAATCATCAAAATCCATCATGGTTCCTGAAACATCACTCTCCCCTTATTCTATCTCTCATCCCTTTATGCATGGCAGTCTAGTTGTACCTTCATTCTTTTTGACTGGTCCTCTTACTCCTCTCCAAAGGGTAGAAGAAGAGAAAGCAAAGTAAAAGAGCGCATGGGATTGGCGCTCCCCACCCTCTGGCTTTCTTCCCGGAACTGAAGCATCAAAACATAAACAAATGGAAAGCCCCCCTCCTTGGATCCCCCAATCATCACTTTCAAATGATGAATGCTACAGGCCATAGCTATGGAATTTTGAGGACTGGATAAGACTGGCAATCAATCAGTGGGATTGTGGCAGAGTTACCAGATCCGAGAATTCCCTTACTTCCATGCAGGAATTGTCATTTGAATTAAAAGGAAAAGGGCTTGTTTGATGGAGACCCTGGGCGAAAGAAAATACTGTAGCATGCATTCTCCCTTTCTTAAAGTCTGCAAAATCTTGGTAGTGTGGAAACTCTGTCTCCATGCTTGATTTCTCTTTTGCAGATGCCTATGGGCTCTTTCTTGCTTTCTTCTTTTGGTGAGCTTTGGGCTAAAGACAGTAGTGGCAGCTTGTCTTGTTATAGACTCACTATTAAAGAGAGGAGGTACATGTTAGCTTTGATGGCTAATAACAAAAAGAGTAGTTACGCGTGAAAAAAGCTGTAAAAGTTAAAAGTCATCAAAAGCTAAACTGCCATCTTTCTTTTCTTTCTTTCTTTCATTCTTTCTTTTTTGAACTTTCGGGAGTGATGTTGGTAAAACAATGTTACTCTTGCGTGAAGTGCACTAGTTCACCATGTCTTTTTCCTTACACTGGGAAGCCACAGGATAAATATAAGATAAAGAATTAATATGGAAAGATCTAAGAGGTGTTTCCCCCTGACATGGTATCAAAATTGTTGTTGGGGATGGATGCACTACAAGATTTTGACTTGATCATTGGGTAGGTAGTGACACGCTTGTCTTCACATATCCCAATTTATTTGTACTTGCAAGGGATCCGTCTATAACTGTCAAATCTCAAATTTGCCTTCTCGATGGAAGTATGACTTGGGCTCCCACTTTAGAAGATGACCACACTTATTTATGAGAGCTAACCTCTTCTATGATCTCAACTCTCTCCTCACTCTACTCCAAGCCAAATCCCTATCCTCATCTCTGTGCGTCGATGGGAGATAAATCAAAGTGGTATCTTTTTCGTCAACTTTCTGTATCAAAAGATTATCGGATACCAATATGTGAACAATTATTTTTGGTGGATTTGAACTACACAAGCTCCGCTAAAAATCAAGGGGCATATGTGGCTTTCTTTTCATGATAGACTACTAACGGCAAATAACCTTGCCAACAGGAGTATTTGCTTCTCATCTTTGTGCATGCTTTGTGAGGTACATCTGGGGACCCTCGCTCATATTTTACTCCATTGTCCATTCACCATGGATCTTTGGGCGCCGGTAAGAAACCGTCTAGTAATATCTTCTTCGCCTTCATTCATTGCTAATCTTTTTGGGAGATTGGAGGCTCGCTACTATTCCGAACAACATGGTTAATTATTGGAATTGTGTTGTAAACACAATTGTTTGGATAGTTTGGCATGGGTGGAATCGACGGGTCTTTAAAGCAAAGTCCTCTTCTATCAGCGAGCTCGGAGGTAGGAGAAAGTCTTTGGTGGGGCAAGCTCATTCCCCCCTTCACAAGTGCCCGCCTTAGGTTATCTTAGAGCTTCTTGACTTGCTTGTTGTAAATTTTCCACATCCCTCTCCACCTTCCCCTCTCTCTATCTTGTAACTAATTATTCTTTATTATTTCAATAAATTGGGGCCAAGGCCCCACCCTTCCCTAAAAAAATGTCTGATTCTTGGTCCTGGACCTTTCTATTGAAATCCAAACAACAGTGCAATTTATATCAAACCACTAGCTAAAGATGACTGTAAGAAAATTGACAACTTTCCTTGGAAAACTGAAAATAAAATAAGAAAGCAATAGCAGAATTTTTATTGCATGTGATTGAAAGTTACGGAATAAAGAAGATTTGAGAAGTGCAGTATCTAATGAATCACCTAGATGAGGCTGCATAGCATGCTCTTACTGGTCTATACCTCTTAAATAAATTTGAGGAATTCAGGTCTATGTATGGATGCTCTTTATCTGTATATGTTGATTTGATGCCTATTGTTTGGATTAAATTCTGTAAATAAGATCTTTTAATGTTTTATTGGTGAACTTTGTAAATGGAATGTTGAGGTTTTTTTTTATGTAAATTAAATGAACCCATTAAATAAGAATTCAACTCACTGACTAGGAAGGGGACATGGAAAGTTGGTTAGCCACTATTTGTAGGTTCAAGGCACGCTTGCAATGCATTTAGAGGAGTTAAAGGAGTCTCTACCCTGTTCAAGGACAGGGTAGGAATTTCCATTCTGTTCATTTAGAAACATTTTTTTCTGGCTAATGAAGAAGAACTTAGCATCTAAAAAAAAATTATATTCGTATGCTAGGTTGTATATACTGTTCAAGACTCTACAAAGTCCTGTTTTCTATTATGTTTTTCTTTGCTGATAAAAATGATAATACTCATCTTGGTTTAAAAGATATCTGGGTTAGGGAGCTAAAATAGTTGCATTTAGGAATATTTTATGGTTTTCTCAATGTTTCAGATGGTTGCACGAGATATCAAATTGGGGCAGAGTACTTGGGTTCTATTATGCATAAGGATGGGGAGATCGATAGTGATGTCAACCATAGGATCCAAGCCGGCTGATTGAAATGAAGGAGCGCAATAGGAGTTTTATGTGATCGTAACATTCCGTTATGGCTGAAGAGAGAGTTTTATTGGACTGCTATTAAGCCAGCTTTGTTATATGACATAGAATGTTGGGCTATAAAGAGACATCATACACAGAAGATGAGTATAGCAGAGATGCGCATTCTTCGTTGGATGTGTGATAACACACTGAGAGATAAGATGAGAAATGAGGATATTCGTATTAAAATAGGTGTAGCCTCTATAGAAGAGAAGATGAGAGAAAATCGCCTACGATAGTTTGATCATGTGCGATATGGACTTACAGATGCGCCAGTCCAGCGAGTAGAACGTATCAATTTAGGGCAAGTTAAAATAGCACAGGGGAGACTGAAGAAAACATGAATGGAGGTAATACGACAAGATATAGTAGTTAAAGGTCTTAGTGAAGGCATATTGCTCGATGGGAATGAGTGGAGAAAGCTGATCCATGTGCCCGATCCGACGTAATTCTCTTTTGGTTCATGTAGCCTACCCCAAATACTTGGGACAAATGGCTTAGTTGTTGTTGTTGTTGTATCAAATTGGGGCAGAGTAGAAGTTTACTGTGGATATACCTTGAATTTTTTTTTTCCTTTATTATTTTCTTTTGCTGTGCATTGATCAAGTCATACAACTGAGAATACGATGCAAAGTGTATATCACTCAACACAGTGCAAGCTATCATTTTAGTACAGCAATGATTTTAAACCCATTTCAGATCTTTCACAGTCTGCTGCATCTGTTCATTTTAGGGAGGCAAGGTGGTGAGCACATTCCTACCTTAGGCCTCAATTGGTGCCTTTGCAAGGTGGGTTACTTGCCCTAGGCTTCGGATGCCCAAAGGTCTGGTCGCTAGAGACTTGAATATAATAGTTAAGTAGAATAATGTGTTGGTTAGGTACTACAAATCATCTAGGGTTCTAGTGAATCTCTATAGCTGGAAAATGGGGACTATGGGGCCTCTTCGATTTTCAAATTTAAAACGACTACTGCTCATTCTTAAACTACAGAATTCCAGACCTAAGCTCCAGCATGTTCATCTTTCTTACTCAGTGTGTAGAGACATTGACCATCTTGCAGGGTTCATAGATATACATGTTCGCTATTCTGATGGCACGCAGGAGCATCATTCTGAATCAAAAGGATACATCTAGACGGTTGATTTAAGGTCGGGTATGAGGGTTGACTTCTACACCAAGACAGTTAGTTTTGTTTTGTTTTCTTCTCTCCCCTTGAAAACCCAGTAAAACATGATCATACTGTATAGGGAATTAGCAATTTGAGTTATACATATGATCATAGAATTTAGTTGTAGTAAAGCCTCTTTGCAGTGGGTAAGAGGTCTAGCGTTCAAATCCTGCATTTGCACAAGGCTACAGCCTATACTTACCCCCCTATCCCCCCCCCCCCCAACCAACCAACCCCAAAAAAAACAAAAACAAAAACAAAAACAAAACTCCACTAAAATGACTCTGTGATCCCAGTAGCCAGCTAATTTGAGATTAAGATTTATGCTTTAGATGTCCTATCTCATTATGGAACACCATTGTATCCATAGACATTTTCTGTCTCGCATGTGCAGATGTTTATTTAGCTTCTTTATGTATATCCTTTTTTTCTTGTTTCTTTCTCCTTTTTTAATCTTTAAATGTAAGGAGAATAGTGTGATTAATAACTAAAAATGTAATACTTGCTAAATATACAACTGAATGAATGTTAACAAACATACAATAGGATTGCATGCATGTTAACTGTAAGCACAGGAAAAATAAAAAAAATTCTCGGTTTAGGGATCAATCATTCCAAATATTTCACAAGAATTTCAACAGCAAACATGTTAAGACATAAAATATATTAATTAAATTTGCAATCTTGATTTTTTGATTAATACTTTATTACTTGTATTAATACTAATCTCGTATATTTCTGTGATAGATACATTAATTTTTGTCCTTAAACTGTTTCGTTTATTTATTAGATGGTTTTTGTGCTTGTTAAACCTAATGAGAAATTTGACTGCCGATATATTTTTGAGATGACATTACTGTCACTATTAGCAGCTTCTGCGGAAGATGCAAGCATATCCAAATTCTGTATTTATTTCCCAATCCACCACCACAGGTAAAGTCCTTCAGTGTACAATTACCAACGCAAAAAGCCAACTTAAAGTTGAAAATGGCTTGCACTCTGAGTTTTATAAGAGTCAGCAGTCTATCCCTGTCAAAACTCACTTGTCTTGAAGCCCTAAAATGGATACCAACACTTTGTAAAGGGGGGAAAGGGAAGTGCCAACAAGAAGCACCATTATCTAAAAAAGTCATTGAATCCTTATTGAGAAAGATATATGATTTGATCCCCAAAATCCCCTCTCTGCAAGTTGGTTCTCCATTTATTTAGGGAGTTTTGAAGCTAGAAGATTCAAACTGAAGCTCATTGGTTCTCTCAAAGAGTATGTTGGTCTAATGAGTATGCCTCTCATCCAATATGCTTAATCATAGAAGGTCTTTCTTCCTTTATTTGCTTTCTTTTGAACAACTACTAAACCTTTGGTGAGGTCTCACTTTATCTCGGGCAATGCTCGAGGACTTGTCTTTCATATCACCTTCAAGGCCACTAGCATAAATTTGCACTCTGAGAGGCAAGTGGTATCCTTTTATTATTTTATGTGATTCAAGGTACATGAATCTTTCCTTTGAATAAAGGTTCCCTCATGTTTTTAATTCACTTCGAGAAGGTCCACACGTACCTAGAAATGTGTTTTTATTTTAAGAATATAGAAATGCATTAATAAATTAGCAGATACATCAATTGAGATATATTTTGGGAATCTTTGCGACTCATGGACTCTTTTTAGGCTACATGTTATCCAACACAGTGGGCTTGATGGGTTGGGAGGGTGTTGGAGATATATCATTAGTGTGAATTGATTACAAAATCTTAATGTCATCTGAGATTTGAGACTATTGTGTGAAAGTGCTGCCTAAGCTTAGAATTTGCATTATCATTGGTAAGGCCGATCTGGGTACATATGATTCCAAGAATCTATTCTGGCTTGAATATGGGGTAAGCATCAGTCGACGTGGTTTCTGTAAAAAATTTTGAAACTGCACCTTGTTGGATTGGGTACAGCAACCGAACCATACCGAACCAAAAATTTCAGTTCGATTTTAGTTTCAATTTTGGTACAGGAAAAAATGAAATGTTGAGATCACATGGGGGCAGGTTCTGTTGAGAGAGAGAGAGAGTATATTTATAGAAACCCCCCTGATATTCACAAATTTGCAATATTCAGTTCGATTAGGTTTACCGATTTTCACAAAATGTGGAACTGAGCCAAACCGATTTTCATCTCAAACCGCACCGAATCAAGCTGCTCGGTTCGGTGCAGTTGGTTTTTTCAGTTTTTTCAATTCGGTGCCCACTCCTACTTGAATTGACATGGGATAGTAATTGTTAAATATTGCATTGTCACCGATAAAGGTGACTGTAAGCTTTTCCGGCTGTCAGGAAACTAAGCTATCTGGTTTGAAACGCTTGATTATTAGATGCTCTGGGTCATGCAAGGGAGATCATAATGTGAACATTATGAAACATGTTCTGATATGCTGAGCTTTATCTTTCTTTGATATCAGGAAATAGAAAGACGAGTAATGGGATAAGCATCTCCACTAAAATTGATATGTTCTGTCTGAATTGATGTAATATCAGTATTTGCTTCTAGAGGATAAACTTTTAGGAGGGAAAAAGTTTTTCAATTTTGTAGAATTAATTAATGAATAAACTTGTTGCTTTCGGCTCAAAATTAAAGTAATTGTATGTGCATTGGTCTTTTATTTTTCATTTTTTATCCCTTTTATCAAGTGTGAGTGACATCACACATCATTCTTCGAGTGAAATCATGCATTATTGCTGCAATAGGGATGGGAAAGTGGCAGCTTGACTCTTGTGTTGTTGACATGTTGAAATGTTTGTTATTCAAATATATCTTGTTTTCTTTTCTCGAAAAGCATATCCCCTGTTTCTGTGAAGATCTGTTTCTTTCATACTTGTATCAACTTATACTGCTGAATGTTGATATTGATATTTCATGATATATACTTTTTCTAGCAATAGTTACTTTTGAGGAGGAACAACAAATATTAATATTCTCTTTGTTCTTGAATAGTGCTGTTCTTAATATAGTTTGTTTATATAGAAAGATTGTTTGAATATACACTCAATACAATCACAATATCGAACAAATCCCCAGCATCTGCACATTTTTTATTTAACTCTTCACCCAGATTGATATTAAAAAAAAAAAGAAAAAGAAAAAGGTTGGCTGTGTGTATCAAAGGAGACAAATCCACTGTAGTGTGTTATTTAAAATGGGATTATTTTGAAGAAACTTGGCTAGTTTTGTTGGGATTATCAAACATGACTTTTATCTGATTTAAATTTGTTGTAGTTGTCCTTGGTAATCCATATCTGACTGATAGTTGCAGCAAGGTTGGACTGCCAACCGTCCGCGACCTGCTCTGCACTTTATCTTCACCTGTGTTGTAAAATAATATACGTTTGAGTTGCATGCACATGCAAAGGTCTTGGGCGTATCTTGGGCATGCAACTTTAGAGGTCACAATTAGAATTATACATCGATGTTACAGTCTCCCTTGTGGAAAAACGTATCTCCGTACTTACCCATAATGACTGATCCTCTTCTTGTGAAATGTTACATGAATAATAGACACCGAATTATTAGGGGCAGAGTTAGATGTGTTTTGTTTATCATTTCCTGATGATTGACGATTTGTGCATGGGTTTCATAAATTATATGTATACTGCCTTTTTTATATAATCTTGCATGTACATATTCAGTTCCTAGTGGAGCTCTTTTTATAAATATGCTTCTTACTGCCTAGCTTCCGTGCTAACTAATTTTGCGCTGTATATGTATTTATATAGAATTTGTATATAGTGAGAAAGGGAGCACTGGATTCGTGGAAGAGACAGCTACGTGTAAGCAGGACACTGAGGTTGACATGATCCTTAATATGTATATTTTTGATCTCGATCAGTTATTTTGAGTCTGATAACTCATCTCTGAGTTATCGATTTAGCTGATGTCCAGCAAATATAAGTAAGAATGTGTGATTCTGCCTTCATGTGATACACTAGTTGATATTGATAGAACTTTCCTGCACATAATTGCTACTATAATTTATCTAGATTTGAATCTGAATAGCCTGTGCATGTTCTTTTATTTAAACAATTTGCAATGTTATTTTGTTTTAGTCTTTTCCTACTTACGATCGTATTTTGTTGGTGAAGCGTGATTTTAGTAATATTATTGCTGATTTTCGAACACTCGCACATGTTTCACAACAATTTGATATTAGAGCACAATTAGAGTTAGATTTACATCATTTAGGCACTAACTGGAATTTTTTTTGCCTTTTGTATTTAAATTTAATTTGATAAAAAAAATCTAACACCTAGCTTAGAGTTGTATCTTTTTATTTTCAGTTAGAGTCTTGTCTTCTCATACCTTAGTAGAGTCTAGTCAATTCTCATCACTTCGATGGATTCCCAACTGACAGTGATACTTGATGACCTATTGTGAAGCTTGGTGTAATAACTAAGCTTGGTGTTTTGATCCAGTCTTTCAACCAACGACAGAAAATTTCAGTGCAACTATATGCCATGCGTGAACTCCAACCTGCTACGGATCAAATACCCCATGTCTAGACCTTCCCCACCTACTCAACGTCATAGGTCTAATACTTTTCCACCCCATTCATGAACGATGTTAAAGACAAGAACGCTAAAATAGATAACAAAAACAAAGGTCTCAAAAAGAAAATTTTTAAGATTAGCATTGTTGTTAAATGCAATAAGTGTCAAGAGTATGGGCATATAGCTGTCGATTACACCAATACTATTAAGATTGCCATTAACGGAATTTTCATTGTAGCCCCTAAGTCTGAAGGCGCTATTTCTACAGAAATCACTCTCGTGATTAAGAAGTCTACTGTTGTTTCTTCGCAACCATAACTGTTGTCTTTACTGTCGCTGCCACAATTTCCACCCGTCCTTTTCCTTTCCTGGCTCTGTTGCCGACTCCATCTGCCCCTCCACTACTTGCTGCTACCCCTTCCTTTCCCCTATTGTAATTGCTAGCTCTGGTTGCCACCCCTTCCTTCTCTACTGCCGACTCTTACTGTCGTTGCTAGCTCTGTTCACCACCCTCTTCATCCTTTATTGCCAACATCATCCCTTTTCTCTTTTGTTTTACTGATTCTCTTGCCTACCCTTGTAAGCAAACATGTTGGAAATTAGGATTTCAAGTTGTTTACCGCTGAATTCGCCTATAATACATCTCTTAATTTGACAATAGATAAAAGGCCTCACGAAATTGTTTATGGTGTTAGACCTAGGCAACCCATTGATATGTCCCTGTAGCTGAACACTATAGAGCTTCTGAGTTTGCATCATATTTGCACAAATTACACAAGAAAATCAATAATAAGGTTGCTTAAAACAGTACCAACTACAAGTTACAAGTTGATCTTAAGAACAAATTAAAAACCTTAATGTTGATGATGTAGTTAAAAAGTTACATGTTTATAGTGCTGATTCATTTCAAATCTTTACATAAATTGAATAAAAGTGCTTATGTTATAGCTTTTGGCATCAGTTTTACTCTCAATGTTACAAATCTAGGGATTAAAGGATCTTGATTTTATCTTACTGGTTGATGACACTTCTCTTAAGCCTATTTTTGAGAGCCTTTTTTGAAATCACCTAGAGGGGGGTGGGGGGTGCAAGGTGTAGGCATGATAATAAGAATATTAATAATTATCACTGTAACACACCCTCACGTATGTACGCTAAGAATCAGAGTATGAAAGCACAGTGGTTATATACATTCCAACAATATAGTTCAAGTACACTGTTATCAAAGGACGTGATCCAATATTACATAAATATTACATCACCAGATGGTGCAAAAATATGATTTACAAAGAAATTTACAGAATAATAGAACTGATAAATGCTCACGAGCAGCAAAAATAGAATCTCGAGAGCCGGTCAAGAGGGGGTGGAAGAAAAGAGCTACGGGTGATCTATCGCTGATCCACCATGCTTTCGTTGCGCAAATAAGCTTCACAGAAGGGCCTACTACGTTTCATACAAAATCTGGACATGCAGGTTCAGGGGTTGTCAGAAAGCAACCCAAGACAAGTGGCATGCACAAGCAATCACATGTGTATCGATAAATCCGAATCAGAAAGCATATATAAAAAATCGTGTAGTGAGTACAAGCACATACAAGCATATAATGAGGCAATCAAGTAAAGAAAATGTGGGCAAAACAGTTGTAAAAGCTCAGAAGCGAATTAATAAGATTAGTACATCGATGGGATAATCCTAAGGAAACCCTCACCTTATACCTCATGCCACCATCACTTGAAAGTATACAACCCGAGTTGCTCTCAAAATAACACCTGTTCATGATATTATCATTGTATACGGGGAGGGGCAGATGTAGTCCTGTAACAAGAATATCAAGAGTTATTATTGAAACACAGAAATAATATACAAGGTGTAGGCATAATAACTTAATCATTCCACAATAATAACAATAAGTGTCGCCTGTTATTTTAATCATTTCTTTCTAATGTCTTATACCACTGCGGAGTCTGCAATTCAGTAGAACTCAATTCGGACTTTGATATGCGGATACCATTATCCAGATAAAGAAGTGACTCAATAACATCTGCTCCTGACATTATTATTGTTGGATAATTAAGTTATATCTGAAACAGGGTAATGTGTCAAGAACGCAGTTAATGTAGGTATCATAATAAATAGTTTAACATGAGATCAATGTCAAGTCCAGTTATTATATTATTATTATTGGGTCTCATCCGACCCGTATGTCTAGGTATATGCCCTAGCTTCCCAGCACACATACATCCACACATAAGTAAGACGAGTTTGGTTATTGAAAAGTGATGGGGGATCAACGAACTATGTTTATAGTGCGCCCGTGCATATCCGAGAAAACGACATCAGGAGCATCCGGTACTGAGCTGGAATCGACCGCTAAGCCGCAAGGGTCTTAATTGTATGACATGGAACAGGAATAGAATCAGGAGCAGGGGTGCACCCCACTGGAACACCTGGTGGCCCTCAAGTAGAGCCGAAGTTTCAGTTGCGCAATATTTTACTAGTAAAAATACATACACATTGATTTCGTCAGTTTCCCCGTTCTAGTGTAAGTTCTCCATTTATTAGAGATTTTTCAATTTATGTTCATGAAGATCGGCTTACGGGGAGTAATAGGAGTATACTTGATATAAGAGTTCAGGAGTACATGAGTACCATATTCTAATTGTATAATAATAGTGTCGAATCCCGATAATGGCGATAATCATGAATCAGGTAAGTAGGTAACCGGTCAGGTGTCATGTTACCAGGTCAAGTGTTATAGTATCGAGTGAAATACACAGTTAAGCCAAACACAAAATACAAGGGCACAAGACAACGTATCAAGGTCACAATATCGTTTGTCAGGCAATTAGCAAGACATGTAACCGGATATAGGAAGATGATATAATTAAATATTTCAAACTCTTCACAACCATAATATAAATAATAATATTAATTATTAAACAATCACGTGGGGCTAAGCTAGTTGGAGTAAAGCTAGCGGCCAGCGATAGTTGCTAACGTGCAAGGCGGGGTTAACACGATGGACGAAGTGAGCGTATGCACACTATGCTAGCACCACGGTGAAACCATGCTCACGATGGAGCTAACGCATGTGGCAAAGTAAGCGTATGAACACTATGCTAATGCACACAGCGGAGTTACGTTCGGGCGAGTTTAGCGGTAAAGCGCTGAGCGCTAAGCTTGCCTACCAGGCAGAGCTATCAAACTCAGATGATTTAAGTTTGAAGATTATCGAGAAAAGCCCAGAGGGCTTATAATGAAACCCATAGGGTTTAAGCCCGGAGGCTGAGCTTAAAGGCTGAATAGTGGAACCACAGAGTAGTTAAACTAGCCTCTCGAAACTATTAGCAAAACCCAGAGGGTATGAGTCCTAAGACTATTGAATAGCTTGGAGCCTGAGCATAGCCCGAAGGTTGTGAAAGATAGAGGTACATGCACAAGCGTTAGTATAAACACAAGCACATATATAGAAAATATCATTTACACTATTACTATCACCGCACAGGTACAAGCATAGCCCATTATTACACGTGCCAACTATACAGCTACAACGATTGCTTCACAATACAACAACACAAATATACAAACACCCATAACTACAAAACAGAACATGCAACCACACAAAACAGGTACTCACAACTCATAAAATAGTACTCGCCCAAACACAAATACAAAACAGGTACTCACCCAGAAAAGAGTATTCACCTATGACTAAGGCACGGTGCTGGGCTCCGGGTAACACCAGAGGAGTTGGTGCTTAGCACGCAGAGAGAGAAAGAAAGAGAGATAGAGAGAGAAAGAGAGTGGTAGAGAGAGAAAAGAGAGTGGGGGAGAGAGATTGGGAGATAGAGAGAAGAGAGGGGGAACTAGAACCGGGGGCAGAGAGGCAGAGGGAGAGTAGAGTGAGAGAGAACATAGGGGAAAAGAGAAGACATGGAGAGTGGGAGTGGCCACAGGGGAGTGGTGCCCTGGGGTGGCCGACTGCCACAACCAGGGAGGAAAGGGAGAGAGGAGCCAGGGGAGAGAAGAAGACAAAGAAGAAAGAAAGGGAAGAAATAGAGAAGAAGAAGAAGAAGAAGAAGAAGAAGAAGAAGGGAGGGCAGGGAGAGGAAGAGCCACTGTGGCCGAGGAGGCAGACGGCTAGGCTTGGGTGGAGGTGGCTGGAGGCTGGGTGGCGCCGAAGTTAGGAGGCGACCAATGGGGTGGAGAGAGAGGAGATATAGAGAGAAAGGGGAGAATTGATAGGGGAGAGAGTGATGGGGAGAGAAAGAGTGATGGTGGAGGAAGGGCTGGCCACTCGGGGTGTCGCCTGGCTGGAGAGCTACCAGAGGCGAAAGAGGAGTCGCCGAGGGTCTTAGGGAAGAGAGAGTAGAGAGGGTAGAGAGAATTTAGGGGAGAAGAAAAGAGATTGTATAAAGAGTGAGAAGAGTTGATGAGAGAGAGGGGGAAGGGGTCGGTTGAGAGAGGAAGAGAGGAAAATGGGGGGAAAGTGAAAAGAAGAGAGGATAAGACAGAGGAAAAGAGGAGAAGGTTGTAGAAGGGGAAAAATAAGGGGAAAAAGGAAAAAGGAAAGAAAGAGAAAAAGAAAAGGAACAAAGCAAAAGGAAAAAGGAAAAAGAAAAGAAAAAGAAAGTGGAAATTAAGAAAATAGAGAAATTAAGAAAAGAAAAAGTGTGGAGATGGGAAGAGAAAATAATATTAATTTAGTCAGTTAAATTTTGACTAATTCAGAAAAATTCCCAAAAATTCTCTAAAATAAAAATATTTCCCTGAGAAACATTATGTATCAGATTCAAGAAATTCAACCCTTTTTATAAATTAAAAATCTTGAAATTGATCAGCGATAACGATTGACACTGAATTTAGGAGATTTTTCAAAATAAATCGAAAAAATTCCAAAAAACTTGAAAAATCCATAATATCGAAAATTATATTTGAAATTGAAACATGTCTAGTCTAACTACCAAGATGGTCAAATCAAGTAGTTTCACTGGGATCGGGTCTTGGGTTCAGACTCGGGCTGACTTGACTCAACAAGATGCGGTTCTGATACTAAATAACAAGAATAATAATAGAAAATAAATAAATATAGGGAAATAGGAAAATACGAACAAAAAATCAGGACACGTGTCCAGGTACATATTCCGGGAACGGGGTGTTACATTCTACCCACCTCACATAAATTTCATTGTCCAAATTTCAATAAGGAGGAGACGAACACAGAAAAGGTCAGGGTTGACGATCACAACAAGATAAAATGAAAATGGCACGAAAAGATTACCAGCCCAGAATACAAAGGTCAGGGCAACGGGAAATTGAGAAGTGAAAAGATTGAAGAGTTTCAAAAGACATGGAACAGATTATCAGGAAGGAATAAATAACATTGTACTTGTGGTTGGAATGTATAACCAAGACTCATGCGCTTCACTTGCAAATTAATATCACATTAATTTGTCAACCGGTTGTACTAAAGATGGGAGAGCCTAAGCTCTAATACCATCCTGTAACACACCCTTACGTATGTACGCCAAGCATCACTACAAGCAAAAATCAGAGTACGAAAGCACAGTGGTTATATACATTCCAACAATATAGTTCAGCTTAATTAATATTCATGTAATACATCCAATATATTTATAGTGGTTTTATTTGTATGCTTGGAACAGGAATAGAATCAGGAGCAGGGATGCCAGTACACCCAACTAGAATACTGTAAGTCACCTAGAGGGGGGGTGAATAGGTGACAAGCTAATCTAATGTCAAATGATGCAGAATTAGAAATTACTTATGCAAATAAAAACTATTAAGCTAATACACAAAGTATAACACAAAAGTGCAGCTGAATTCCCGGTGAAGAGCTCTGGACTATCTCCTCAAAATTCCTCTAGATCAAGAATTTGAAAATATACCTAGAGGGGGTGAATAAGTGTACTAGCTAATCTAATGATAATGATGCGGAATTAAAACTATTTTAAGGTATCACACAAGAGTGTAGCCGAATTCCCGGTGAAGGGCTCTGGACTATCTCCTCAAGATTCTTCTAGATTAAGAGTTGAGGTGCCACTATGGCTCTCTTGGTTGAATACAAGTGTGAGCAAACAATCCCAAGCATACAACAGTAGAGCACAAGATATATCAAAATATAAAGATATAAGTAATGTAAGCATGTAAGATATAAATACAACTGAGAGATAGAGAGAGCAATCGCAAACACGGGAGACTTGTTTCGAGGTTCGAGCACCCTTGCTCTACGTCCCTGCCTTCAACACTATGAAGGATTTCCACTAAAAAACCAATCATGCAAGATCACTCGGTGTTGCAACACCTACAACGAGTTCACACTAGAACTTCGGACCTGCAAGTCCCTCACTTGTTCCCGCAAGAATAACACACGCAAGTACACTTGCTTGCCGAGGCCACACCTCTACACCGAGCTCCCACAAGAACTCGAAACAACATGAACCCGCAAGTTTGCCTCCTTAAATACAAGAATGAACACTCTCACAAAAAGATCCCTAGAGGATTGATATAGCAATTGATAACTCAAGATTGTGTGAGAAAAACTAGATAGAGTAGTGGAGGAAAAACTCAAGAAAACTCTTTGAAAATCACTCTTGAAAACTCTCATTTTGATATGAAAGTATTTACTCTAAAACAAGTGGAGAAAACCTCTGAAATATATGGGAAAAACTAGCTTGAAAACCCACTCAAAATCTTGTTGAAAACAGCCCAAGGGAACCCCATTTTATATGCTCCCAAAAACTAGCTATTGCAGGCCAACTCAGCAAGAAATCTTGCTGTCGGTCGATCGGCCGGTCGAGCAGCCAACGGTCAAATTTTTTTACCGTTGCTGTCTGCCGGTCAACCGCCTGGTAGACTGTGCCTTGGCTTTGACCTACCAGTCCACCGAGGCCAGATCCAGAGAGCACATCTCTCTGGACGGTCAACCGTATGGTCGACCGGCCCTGGCTGTGCATGTTCTGTGCACATCGGTCGACTGTCTGGTCGACCGACTTCTGCCTCGGTCGATCGACCTGATCGACCGTCAGACAGCCTGGTCAGTAAACTTAAGAATAAAAAATAGGTTTAATAAAATCTTATAAATTCCTATAAAATCACATAAAATTTACAAAAATAGGTTCATTGAAATACTTTGATGTACAAACATGTTTGATTAAAAAGCACTCATATTACAAACATTTTGCATCATTTTTGTGATATAGAAATTTTGCTTTAAACAAAAATCTATATTTTCAAAAACGATCTCCAAATTAAAAAACGATTTCTCTGAAACTTCTTCAAATATAAAAACAAGATATCTTAAACACTTTTGAAGTTTAGTGTATATGGATATAATCCAATACATATATGAGATAAAATATCTATGTTTTTGAAAATAAGCTCTAAAATCGGTTTTGATAAATTCAAAACTCAAACACATGATATAGAAACACCAAATAAGTTTTTCTAAACATTTGAATCAACGTGTATAGATGAACTCCAAAAAACATATAAACCATATAAACTCATTTTAATGAACTCTATTCTTGAAACATAGGAATTTATACTTTGAAGCTCAAAAATCAAAACGGTATTTTCTAAACTCAAACTATCATATGAAAACACATATAAATTTTGTGTGTGTGTGTGTGTATGAACTTGAGCAATCCATAACTAATATATCCTTTATATTTTGTCTAAAAATAAATCTTAACACTTACAATTATGACACAAGTCTCCTGAAAATCGTCTCTTGAAAATCTTCTTCTCCTTCTTGATTTGGTCCAAACCTTGATCCAATGAACTAGACTCATCTTGAGTACTTGATGCGATCTTGATGCGCGAGCTCTTAAATCAAAACGTGTTAGCTCCAAAACTTGACTTTGAATCCTTTGTTGAAGTTAAACACCAACTAAGATCTTGATCAAATATCTGAGACTAATTAAACACAAGATCATTAGTACTATAACTACATGAGTTAATCATCACCAAAATAAGAGCGATGGCCTTTGGGCCAACAATCTCCCCCTTTTGATGATGACAAAACTCATAGAGTTATATATGTATGGATTAAAGTTAAGCTTCATAGAAGCTCTCCTTAACTCATCCATAGCAGTAAATAAATAGATATTCAATGAATTGCATAAACTAAACAAAACATATGTAACGCCCCGATCCCAATGATACGGGAACGTCACTGCAACGCATATACGTAGGTCAGGTAGTGCCCCCACGTATATACGCTAAGCATTAAGTACAACAAGTATCAGAGTACAACACACAGCGTGGTATATACATATGCCAACTTACAAAATATAAATACAAAGTTATACAAGTTATGATAAGCAATATCACTTTACAAGTGTCCTTTATCACAACCCAAGTCCAAAGAACAATATACAACCAAAATACAAAAACGCTCACGAAATGGATGGAGATCCCGTGAACCAAAAGGAAGAGTCGAGCACGATAGGACTAGAGCCGGTCAGCCTGCTCACAAAGATAAGCCCGGTCCTCTGTGGAAGGCTCCACTTCGTTCCAAGCCTCAGAATCTGAATATGCAAATCCAAAGGGTCAAGACATATAATAACAAATAAAAGATAGTCAAGTGACATGAGGATCATGAATAAAGACAATGAAGTTGCAATAAATAGCAATGAATAACAGGCGATGCAAACTCAATAAGGTAAGATCATATGCAACAAATCTACAATTAACATCTTATTATTATTACTTGTCTTACTGTGATATCTAGCTATGTGACCCAGCGTCCCAGAGCACATAGATCCATATCCTAGTGAAACAAGGTTGTTATTGGAAACAGCGGTTGTATCGACGAACTATGTTTACAGTGGGTCCCATGCATGCCCGGGACCACGGTCCAGGGTGTTCCGTTGCTTGAAGACGGAACCAGCCGCAAGGCCTAACAGGAGGGTCTTATGTATGCCCTTGTCATGACAGTAAACAGGAAAGGGAGCAAGCACTCCCCTCGGTCCCCTGGAGTACCACAGGTTAGACCGGAACATAATTGTACAATATACCTAAAACCACTGTAAACACGAACACATATCGATATCCGCATATTTCCCCCTGACCCCAATGTAAGTTGGTCTATTTTATATAATAAGTCGGGTATATCATGCTTGGTGTTTCAGTGATAGCATGAAGGGGTGGTGATACTTCACATTTAACAAGTTATGGAATAGCAATATGTAACATGAGTCATGAAGCATAATAAAGCAAGATCTATCAGGTAACAAGTCATGCAGTACAGGTATGAAGCATAAACAAGGCTAAAACAGTATACAAATATCAGGGAAAGGTCAGAAATTAAAAAGGAAAGGAGTCAGAAAACTGGCCCAGAATTAGGCTGTCGGTCGACTCCGGTCGACTGCCGGTCGACTGGGGATATAACTGGCGGTCGGCTCCCGGTCGACTGCCGGTCGACTGTGCAGATGCCGTGAGCTCCAGGTTTTGGTCGGTCGACTGCCGGTCGACCGGTCCACATCTAAATCCTAAGTCGGTCGAGTCAGCGGTCGACTGCCGGTCGACCGCCAGCTCAAAGCTGTGCACGTGGTGCACATCGGTAGAGTGATCGGTCGACTGCCGGTCGACCGATCCTCTGAAATCTGCTGCTGTTAAGGCAGAAAAATCAGATTTCACTTGGTTGGTTCTATCAGTCTAAAAATAGGATTTTTATGTTGTTAGGGGACCTGATCTATCAATACAAGTACACCAGAACAGGGACTAGCCTTGATGAGTAATTTGCTTACATGGAAAGGTTGGATTTGAGTGTTGATGACCTAAAAATAGGATTTTTATGGGACCATTTTACAAGAATTACTATCACAAGTAAATAGAGGGTAATCTAGGTCTTGGTGAGTAAAGATACTCACAAGGATAGGTTTAATTGGGACTTGATCCAAGGATGGAGATGGTGGCTTCAATCCACACTTGTTGTTGAAGCTTGAGTTGAAGAATTGCTCTTGGTGTTGCTTTTGGGAGTAGTGGTTGAAGTTGAAGTCTTTGATGAAGCCCTAGAAGAAACCCTTGAGATCTTGAGGTGGAGGTGAAGAGATTGGGTTCTTGGAGTTAGGGTTTTTGCTTGAGGAAGAAGGAGATCTTGAGAGAATTCTTCTCTTGTTGAAGAAATGAGAAAAAAGGGGAAATTTGCAAATGGAAATGCATATATAGGTTGGGATTTTTTGTAAGGGAGTGGAATTAAGGTGGATGTGAGGGGTTTTCTTGCATAAGAAGGGGGGTGAGGTGTCCCTCACTTGGCCACTTGGCCAGCCATGGGAAGGAGAGAGAGTGAGTGGGGTTAGGTGAAGGGTGAGTGGGAAATGAGGTGGCACATGAGGTGGAAAATGGAATTTGCAATAAATGAAAAAATGCCCGAAATTCAAGTATCTCGGAATGATCTGAAAATTTTACCAAAAATCAAGAATAATATTTGAAGACTCATGGTGAAATTCGTTTGAAGAAATACTGTATAGTTTTAAAATTAAAAATCCCGGAATCAGTTATTTACCGACTCCGAAAGAATTTTCATAAATTCATAAAATTCTCAGAAAAAGTGTATAAGTAAGAAATATGATTCTAAGCAATAAAGTCTAAAGGACTTTCTAAAAATTCCTAACTGTTTGGAAGATAAAAATTCGGAAATCGGTCAGCGGCACTGGCCGACACCGGTTTCGGAGAAATTCATTTTAATTCCAGAAAATTCCAGAAAATCACATAAAATCTAAAATATTGGAAAATGATATTTGAAATTAAAATTGATCAATTACGGAAGGTAAATCGGAAAATACGATCGAAAGACTGAATACGTAACTAAGCACGTATTCCGGGAGAGGGGTATTACAATCTACCCACCTTACAAAAATTTCGTCCTCGAAATTTCATAAGGTGAAAGATAACAGGAAAAGCAACAGATAGATACGTATACAAGGAAAGATAACGGGAAGGAAGAGTAGAAGGAAAGAGTCTTACCCAATCAAGATGTGAAAAGTTGGGGATAACGCTCCCGGATAACGTCCTCTCGTTCCCAAGTGGCCTCTCCTGGTGCATGCCTGTTCCAAGACACCAATACTAATGGAATAGCTCTGTTCTTCAGTGTCTTGACACTCCTATCCAGAATGGCCATCGGCTGCTCTTGGTATGATAAATCCGGTTGTAGCTCCAGCTCGGAATGATCCAGAATATGGCTGTCATCCCTGACATACTTCCTCAACTGAGACACGTGGAAGACATTATGCACCCCGTCCAAAGATGGCGGCAACGCCAATCTATAAGACACATCTCCCACACGATCCAGGATCTCGAATGGGCCGATATACCTCGGACTTAGCTTCCCACGTGTACCGAACCGGATTACACCCTTGGTAGGTGATATCTTCAAGAACACATGGTCTCCGGTCTGGAATTCCAATGGCCTCCTTAGAGTGTCTGCCCAACTCTTCTGTCTGCTCTGAGCAGCCCTGAGATGATCTCTGATAACCCTGACTTTCTCTGTCGTCTGCATCAGGATCTCCGGTCCCAAAAGACTCCTCTCACCGACTTCATCCCAACAGATCGGTGATCTGCACTTCCTTCCATACAATGCCTCAAAGGGTGCCATCTTAATACTTGCCTGATAGCTGTTGTTATATGAAAACTCAGCCAAGTGAAGATGGTCTTCCCATGATCCTCCGAAGTCAATCATGCAAGCCCTCAACATATCTTCAAGGATCTGGATAGTCCTCTCAGATTGCCCGTCTGTCTGAGGATGGTAAGAAGTACTGAATTTCAGACGAGTTCCCAGACTCTCTTGGAGACTCTCCCAGAAATGAGATCTGAATCTGGTGTCTCTATCTGATACAATACTAACTGGAACTCCATGCAGACGAACTATCTCCTTCATATACTTGTCTGCCAGAACCTCTGTCGACTGGCCTACCCTGAATGGTATGAAGTGAGCTGACTTGGTGAGGCGATCAACTATTACCCACACAGCATTATTACCCTTGGGACTCCGAGGCAATGCCGTCACAAAATCCATGGTGATGTGCTCCCACTTCCATTCGGGTATCGGTAAAGGTTGAAGAAGTCCAGCTGATCTCTGATGCTCGATCTTTATCTGCTGGCAAACCAAGCACTTGGCAACAAATTGGGCTATCTCTCTCTTCATAGCATTCCACCAAAAGTGCTTCTTCAGGTCCTGGTACATCTTGTTTCCCCCAGGGTGTATAGAATAAGCTGAACTGTGTGCTTCCTCCAAAATCTTCTGTCTGACTTCTCCCTGGGGAACACAAAGTCTATCTCCAAAATACAATGCACCATCTGGGTGAATGCAGATATCCGACCTCAATCCAGCCTCCACCTGAGCTCTGAATGTCTGCAATCTGGGGTCCTCCTTCTGAGCTTCCTTGATCTCCTCTATCAATGATGACTGGATCTGTAAAGCCATGAACTGCCCGGCCTTATCACCTCCTTGCACTAACATCAAATCCAATCTGATGAACTCCTGAATCAACTCCCTCTGCTGCGTGAGGTGGACTAGCACTCTGTTCTCTGGCATCCTGCTCAGTGCATCTGGAACGGTATTGACTTTGCCTGGATGATACTGCAAGTCAATATCATAGTCCGCCATAAGCTCCAACCACCTCCTCTGCCTCATATTTAACTCCTTCTGTGAGAAAATATACTTGAGGCTCTTGTGATCTGTGTATATCAACACTTTGTCTCCCAGAAGGTAGTGTCTCCAGATCTTCAAAGCAAATACCACAGCCGCCAACTCCAAGTCATGAGTTGGGTAATTCCTCTCATGAGGCTTCAACTGCCTAGATGCATATGCTATAACATGATCATGTTGCATAAGCACACACCCCAGGCCTTTACCTGATGCATCACAGAAAATGACCATCCCTCCTCTTCCTGAAGGAGTCCTCAAGATTGGAGCTGAATAAGCCTCTGCTTCAACTGCTCAAATGCTGCATCACATTCTTCTGTCCATATGTATCTCTCCCCCTTTCTGGTGAGCCTGGTCAACGGAGCTGCAAGTCTAGAGAAATCCTGGACAAAGCGCCTGTAATATCCGGCTAGTCCAAGAAAGCTCTTTATCTCAGTCACCGTCTTCGGAACTGGCCAATTCTTCACTGCCTGGACTTTACTAGGATCAACCGAAATTCCTTCTGCTGAAACTATGTGTCCAAGGAAAGCTATGCTGTCCAACCAGAATTCACACTTGCTCCTTTTGGCATGAAGCTGCTCCTGCTGAAGGGTCTGCAACACAATTCTCAAGTGCTCTGCATGCTCCTTATAATTCTTTGAATAGATCAGAATGTCATCTATAAATACAACTACAAACTGATCCAGGTAAGGAGAGAACACTCGGTTCATCAAGTCCATGAAAACTGCAGGGGCATTTGTGACTCCGAAAGGCATAACCAGGAACTCATAGTGGCCATATCGGGTCCTGAATGCCGTCTTCGGAACATCCTCCTTCTTCACCCTCAGCTGATGGTAACCCGACTGCAAATCTAACTTAGAAAATACACGGGCTCCATGAAGCTGATCAAACAAATCATCAATCCTGGGTAAGGGATATTTGTTCTTGATAGTGACTTTGTTCAATTCTCTATAATCAATACAAAGTCTCTTACCACCATCCTTCTTATTCGCCAATAGCACTGGAGCGCCCCATGGTGAAGTGCTTGGTCGAATCAGTCCCTTGTCTGAATATTCCTGCAGTTGCTTCTTCAAGATCTCCAACTCCGTCGGTGCCATCCTGTACGGAGCCTTAGATATAGGAGCTGTCCCTGGAACTGTATCAATGGAGAACTCCACTATCCTCTCCGGTGGAAGTCCTGAAATCTCAGCAAAGACTTCTGGAAATTCATCCCACACTGGCACTCCCTTCTGAACCTCCGAAGTGGTCATCTGAATCTTCTTCTTAGCAGGCTTCACCTCTCCACTAAACTGGAACTCCGGCTGATGTGGGATTCTGAAATTGATCTTCCTCCCTCTACAGTCGATCACTGCATAGTACTGACTGAGCCAGGTCATGCCTAAGATTACGTCGTACCCTTTGGTGTCTAGTACGAGCATATCTATGGCCAAGATCTTCCCACAAAGTTCCACTGGACAGTCAGCACAAACTCTAGAAGATATAACTACCCCATTCCCTGTACTTATCTCCCACTTGCGGTCTAAAGCCTTAACAGGTATAGAATGTAAAGCTACAAAATGATCGGAGATATAACAGTGGGATGCACCTGAATCGAAGAGAGCGAGAACAGGTATTGAATGAACTCTGATGTTACCTGTAATCACCTCCTCTGAAGCCTCAGCCTCAACTGCTGTCAGGTTGTAGGCCTGACCTCTACCACGTCCTGCTGCCGTCCTGGCTCCTCTCTGCACTGGGCGAACAACATGCGGTGGAGGAAGGGGAAGAGCTCTCCTCATCACTGGTCCCTGGTTCCTCTGCCCCACTGGCCCTGGTAGTACCCTCTGTCCATACTGCTCTTGAGGTGCCGGCAAGGTTTGGTTAGCAAACCCCATTCTCCTGTGTGGACAGGTCTCTACGGCATGGTCTCGTGCTCCACACACCAAACACAATCCGTTTGCCCTCCGGCAATTCTGCTGGGAGTGTCCTGGTTTCTGGCAAAAGTTGCAGATAAGACCTGGTCGAGCCATCTGGTAAGGAACTGCTCTGAATGGCTGCCTAGCCTGGACCTTCGCCGCTCTGGACGGTCCTCCTCTACCCACCGGTACAAACGGCCTCTTCATGGCCTGGTTCTTCATCTGATCCTCCTGCTTCTTCTCTAACCCACGCTCCACCTCTCGAGCGATGGTGAGAACCTCTGAATAGGTCTTCAGCTGCTGGGGCATCAAGAGGACCTGTATGTCCATCTGCAGACCTTGCTGAAACCTGCTTGCCCTCTTCTCCCCATCCGTCACCATGTACGGGGCAAAGCGGCTCAGTCTGAGAAACTCCGCGGCATACTCATCCACGGACTTGTTCCCTTGCTGTAGTCTGATGAACTGCTCCTCCATGTCCTTCTGAGCAGTAGCAGGGAAGAATCGACTGTAGAAGCTCTTGGAGAAAGTATCCCAGGAGACAGGCTTCTCCAATCTGGCCTCTTCGGCCAACCACCAAGTCCGGGCTATGTCCTTCAGCTGAATCTTGGCAACCTCCACTTGGTTCTCCTTAGGCACTCGGGCGGCGTTCAGCAAATCAGTGGTGTCCGTCAACCATTGTTCAGCATCCAATGGTTTCTCGACTCCCGTGAAGATGGCCGGTTGTAGCCGCCGGAAATCTGACACGTTCCCAGGCCTTTGCTCCTTTGGGGCTGCCAACTCCTGCCTGAGGAGCTCAGTCTGCTGCTGCTGGTTCTCCATCATGGTCTGAATGACCTTCAGGATATCAGCACTCTCCCCTCCTACGGGTCCATTCGGTACTTGCCCGACGTTGTTACGACCCGATCGCCTCTCCATACCGAAAGGGATAAGATCTGGAATTGGAAACAAATGAAAGGAGTTTAGGACACGAGGAAATGAATCAAGGACGGAATCAAGGAGGACTAGACAACTTTGTACATTGTAGTTGGCATTAGCAAATTACTAGAATTTGTCACTTGATTGTACTTTTAGGTTTGAGAGCCTAGGCTCTGATACCAACCTGTAACGCCCCGATCCCAATGATACGGGAACGTCACTGCAACGCATATACGTAGGTCAGATAGTGCCCCCACGTATATACGCTAAGCATTAAGTACAACAAGTATCAGAGTACAACACACAGCGTGGTATATACATATGCCAACTTACAAAATATAATACAAAGTTATACAAGTTATGATAAGCAATATCACTTTACAAGTGTCCTTTATCACAACCCAAGTCCAAAAGAACAATATACAACCAAAAATACAAAAACGCTCACGAAATGGATGGAGATCCCGTGAACCAAAAGGAAGAGTCGAGCACGATAGGACTAGAGCCGGTCAGCCTGCTCACAAAGATAAGCCCGGTCCTCTGTGGAAGGCTCCACTTCGTTCCAAGCCTCAGAATCTGAATATGCAAATCCAAAGGGTCAAGACATATAATAACAAATAAAAGATAGTCAAGTGACATGAGGATCATGAATAAAGACAATGAAGTTGCAATAAATAGCAATGAATAACAAGCGATGCAAACTCAATAAGGTAAGATCATATGCAACAAATCTACAATTAACGTCTTATTATTATTACTTGTCTTACTGTGATATCTAGCTATGTGACCCAGCGTCCCAGAGCACATAGATCCATATCCTAGTGAAACAAGGTTGTTATTGGAAACAGCGGTTGTATCGACGAACTATGTTTACAGTGGGTCCCGTGCATGCCCGGGACCACGGTCCAGGGTGTTCCGTTGCTTGAAGACGGAACCAGCCGCAAGGCCTAACAGGAGGGTCTTATGTATGCCCTTGTCATGACAGTAAACAGGAAAGGGAGCAAGCACTCCCCTCGGTCCCCTGGAGTACCACAGGTTAGACCGGAACATAATTGTACAATATACCTAAAACCACTGTAAACACGAACACATATCGATATCCGCATATTTCCCCCTGACCCCAATGTAAGTTGGTCTATTTTATATAATAAGTCGGGTATATCATGCTTGGTGTTTCAGTGATAGCATGAAGGGGTGGTGATACTTCACATTTAACAAGTTATGGAATAGCAATATGTAACATGAGTCATGAAGCATAATAAAGCAAGATCTATCAGGTAACAAGTCATGCAGTACAGGTATGAAGCATAAACAAGGCTAAAACAGTATACAAATATCAGGGAAAGGTCAGAAATTAAAAAGGAAAGGAGTCAGAAAACTGGCCCAGAATTAGGCTGTCGGTCGACTCCCGGTCGACTGCCGGTCGACTGGGGATATAACTGGCGGTCGGCTCCCGGTCGACTGCCGGTCGACCGTGCAGATGCCGTGAGCTCCAGGTTTTGGTCGGTCGACTGCCGGTCGACCGGTCCACATCTAAATCCTAAGTCGGTCGAGTCAGCGGTCGACTGCCGGTCGACCGCCAGCTCAAAGCTGTGCACGTGGTGCACATCGGTAGAGTGATCGGTCGACTGCCGGTCGACCGATCCTCTGAAATCTGCTGCTGTTAAGGCAGAAAAATCAGATTTCACTTGGTTGGTTCTATCAGTCTAAAAATAGGATTTTTATGTTGTTAGGGGACCTGATCTATCAATACAAGTACACCAGAACAGGGACTAGCCTTGATGAGTAATTTGCTTACATGGAAAGGTTGGATTTGAGTGTTGATGACCTAAAAATAGGATTTTTATGGGACCATTTTACAAGAATTACTATCACAAGTAAATAGAGGGTAATCTAGGTCTTGGTGAGTAAAGATACTCACAAGGATAGGTTTAATTGGGACTTGATCCAAGGATGGAGATGGTGGCTTCAATCCACACTTGTTGTTGAAGCTTGAGTTGAAGAATTGCTCTTGGTGTTGCTTTTGGGAGTAGTGGTTGAAGTTGAAGTCTTTGATGAAGCCCTAGAAGAAACCCTTGAGATCTTGAGGTGGAGGTGAAGAGATTGGGTTCTTGGAGTTAGGGTTTTTGCTTGAGGAAGAAGGAGATCTTGAGAGAATTCTTCTCTTGTTGAAGAAATGAGAAAAATGGGGAAATTTGCAAATGGAAATGCATATATAGGTTGGGATTTTTTGTAAGGGAGTGGAATTAAGGTGGATGTGAGGGGTTTTCTTGCAAAAGAAGGGGGGTGAGGTGTCCCTCACTTGGCCACTTGGCCAGCCATGGGAAGGAGAGAGAGTGAGTGGGGTTAGGTGAAGGGTGAGTGGGAAATGAGGTGGCACATGAGGTGGAAAATGGAATTTGCAATAATTGAAAAAATGCCCGAAATTCAAGTATCTCGGAATGATCTGAAAATTTTACCAAAAATCAAGAATAATATTTGAAGACTCATGGTGAAATTCGTTTGAAGAAATACTGTATAGTTTTAAAATTAAAAATCCCGGAATCAGTTATTTACCGACTCCGAAAGAATTTTCATAAATTCATAAAATTCTCAGAAAAAGTGTATAAGTAAGAAATATGATTCTAAGCAATAAAGTCTAAAGGACTTTCTAAAAATTCCTAACTGTTTGGAAGATAAAAATTCGGAAATCGGTCAGCGGCACTGGCCGACACCGGTTTCGGAGAAATTCATTTTAATTCCAGAAAATTCCAGAAAATCACATAAAATCTAAAATATTGGAAAATGATATTTGAAATTAAAATTGATCAATTACGGAAGGTAAATCGGAAAATACGATCGAAAGACTGAATACGTAACTAAGCACGTATTCCGGGAGAGGGGTATTACAATCTACCCACCTTACAAAAATTTCGTCCTCGAAATTTCATAAGGTGAAAGATAACAGGAAAAGCAACAGATAGATACGTATACAAGGAAAGATAACGGGAAGGAAGAGTAGAAGGAAAGAGTCTTACCCAATCAAGATGTGAAAAGTTGGGGATAACGCTCCCGGATAACGTCCTCTCGTTCCCAAGTGGCCTCTCCTGGTGCATGCCTGTTCCAAGACACCAATACTAATGGAATAGCTCTGTTCTTCAGTGTCTTGACACTCCTATCCAGAATGGTCATCGGCTGTTCTTGGTATGATAAATCCGGTTGTAGCTCCAGCTCGGAATGATCCAGAATATGGCTGTCATCCCTGACATACTTCCTCAACTGAGACACGTGGAAGACATTATGCACCCCGTCCAAAGATGGCGGCAACGCCAATCTATAAGACACATCTCCCACACGATCCAGGATCTCGAATGGGCCGATATACCTCGGACTTAGCTTCCCACGTGTACCGAACCGGATTACACCCTTGGTAGGTGATATCTTCAAGAACACATGGTCTCCGGTCTGGAATTCCAGTGGCCTCCTTAGAGTGTCTGCCCAACTCTTCTGTCTGCTCTGAGCAGCCCTGAGATGATCTCTGATAACCCTGACTTTCTCTGTCGTCTGCATCAGGATCTCCGGTCCCAAAAGACTCCTCTCACCGACTTCATCCCAACAGATCGGTGATCTGCACTTCCTTCCATACAATGCCTCAAAGGGTGCCATCTTAATACTTGCCTGATAGCTGTTGTTATATGAAAACTCAGTCAAGTGAAGATGGTCTTCCCATGATCCTCCGAAGTCAATCATGCAAGCCCTCAACATATCTTCAAGGATCTGGATAGTCCTCTCAGATTGCCCGTCTGTCTGAGGATGGTAAGAAGTACTGAATTTCAGACGAGTTCCCAGACTCTCTTGGAGACTCTCCCAGAAATGAGATCTGAATCTGGTGTCTCTATCTGATACAATACTAACTGGAACTCCATGCAGACGAACTATCTCCTTCATATACTTGTCTGCCAGAACCTCTGTCGACTGGCCTACCCTAAATGGTATGAAGTGAGCTGACTTGGTGAGGCGATCAACTATTACCTACACCGCATTATTACCCCTGGGACTCCGAGGCAATGCCGTCACAAAATCCATGGTGATGTGCTCCCACTTCCATTCGGGTATCGGCAAAGGTTGAAGAAGTCCAGCTGGTCTCTAGTGCTCGATCTTTATCTGCTGGCAAACCAAGCACTTGGCAACAAATTGGGCTATCTCTCTCTTCATAGCATTCCACCAAAAGTGCTTCTTCAGGTCCTGGTACATCTTGTTTCCCCCAGGGTGTATAGAATAAGCTGAACTGTGTGCTTCCTCCAAAATCTTCTGTCTGACTTCTCCCTGGGGAACACAAAGTCTATCTCCAAAATACAATGCACCATCTGGGTGAATGCAGATATCCGACCTCAATCCAGCCTCCACCTGAGCTCTGAATGTCTGCAATCTGGGGTCCTCCTTCTGAGCTTCCTTGATCTCCTCTATCAATGATGACTGGATCTGTAAAGCCATGAACTGCCCGGCCTTATCACCTCCTTGCACTAACATCAAATCCAATCTGATGAACTCCTGAATCAACTCCCTCTGCTGCGTGAGGTGGGCTAGCACTCTGTTCTCTGGCATCCTGCTCAGTGCATCTGGAACGGTATTGACTTTGCCTGGATGACACTGCAAGTCAATATCATAGTCCGCCATAAGCTCCAACCACCTCCTCTGCCTCATATTTAACTCCTTCTGTGAGAAAATATACTTGAGGCTCTTGTGATCTGTGTATATCAACACTTTGTCTCCCAGAAGGTAGTGTCTCCAGATCTTCAAAGCAAATACCACAGCCGCCAACTCCAAGTCATGAGTTGGGTAATTCCTCTCATGAGGCTTCAACTGCCTAGATGCATATGCTATAACATGATCATGTTGCATAAGCACACACCCCAGGCCTTTACCTGATGCATCACAGAAAATGACCATCCCTCCTCTTCCTGAAGGGTCCTCAAGATTGGAGCTGTGATAAGCCTCTGCTTCAACTGCTCAAATGCTGCATCACACTCTACTGTCCATGTGTATCTCTCCCCCTTTCTGGTGAGCCTGGTCAACGGAGCTGCAAGTCTAGAGAAATCCTGGACAAAGCGCCTGTAATATCCGGCTAGTCCAAGAAAGCTCTTTATCTCAGTCACCGTCTTCGGAACTGGCCAATTCTTCACTGCCTGGACTTTACTAGGATCAACCGAAATTCCTTCTGCTGAAACTATGTGTCCAAGGAAAGCTATGCTGTCCAACCAGAATTCACACTTGCTCCTTTTGGCATGAAGCTGCTCCTGCTGAAGGGTCTGCAACACAACTCTCAAGTGCTCTGCATGCTCCTTATAATTCTTTGAATAGATCAGAATGTCATCTATAAATACAACTACAAACTGATCCAGGTAAGGAGAGAACACTCGGTTCATCAAGTCCATGAAAACTGCAGGGCATTTGTGACTCCGAAAGGCATAACCAGGAACTCATAGTGGCCATATCGGGTCCTGAATGCCGTCTTCGGAACATCCTCCTTCTTCACCCTCAGCTGATGGTAACCCGACTGCAAATCTAACTTAGAAAATACACGGGCTCCATGAAGCTGATCAAACAAATCATCAATCCTGGGTAAGGGATATTTGTTCTTGATAGTGACTTTGTTCAATTCTCTATAATCAATACAAAGTCTCTTACCACCATCCTTCTTATTCGCCAATAGCACTGGAGCGCCCCATGGTGAAGTGCTTGGTCGAATCAGTCCCTTGTCTGAATATTCCTGCAGTTGCTTCTTCAAGATCTCCAACTCCGTCGGTGCCATCCTGTACGGAGCCTTAGATATAGGAGCTGTCCCTGGAACTGTATCAATGGAGAACTCCACTATCCTCTCCGGTGGAAGTCCTGAAATCTCAGCAAAGACTTCTGGAAATTCATCCCACACTGGCACTCCCTTCTGAACCTCCGAAGTGGTCATCTGAATCTTCTTCTTAGCAGGCTTCACCTCTCCACTAAACTGGAACTCCGGCTGATGTGGGATTCTGAAATTGATCTTCCTCCCTCTACAGTCGATCACTGCATAGTACTGACTGAGCCAGGTCATGCCTAAGATTACGTCGTACCCTTTGGTGTCTAGTACGAGCATATCTATGGCCAAGATCTTCCCACAAAGTTCCACTGGACAGTCAGCACAAACTCTAGAAGATATAACTACCCCATTCCCGGTACTTATCTCCCACTTGCGGTCTAAAGCCTTAACAGGTATAGAATGTAAAGCTACAAAATGATCGGAGATATAACAGTGGGATGCACCTGAATCGAAGAGAGCGAGAACAAGTATTGAATGAACTCTGATGTTACCTGTAATCACCTCCTCTGAAGCCTCAGCCTCAACTGCTGTCAGGTTGTAGGCCTGACCTCTACCACGTCCTGCTGCCGTCCTGGCTCCTCTCTGCACTGGGCGAACAACATGCGGTGGAGGAAGGGGAAGAGCTCTCCTCATCACTGGTCCCTGGTTCCTCTGCCCCACTGGCCCTGGTAGTACCCTCTGTCCATACTGCTCTTGAGGTGCCGGCAAGGTTTGGTTAGCAAACCCCATTCTCCTGTGTGGACAGGTCTCTACGGCATGGTCTCGTGCTCCACACACCAAACACAATCCGTTTGCCCTCCGGCAATTCTGCTGGGAGTGTCCCGGTTTCTGGCAAAAGTTGCAGATAAGACCTGGTCGAGCCATCTGGTAAGGAACTGCTCTGAATGGCTGCCTAGCCTGGACCTTCGCCGCTCTGGACGGTCCTCCTCTACCCACCGGTACAAACGGCCTCTTCATAGCCTGGTTCTTCATCTGATCCTCTTGCTTCTTCTCTAACCCACGCTCCACCTCTCGAGCGATGGTGAGAACCTCTGAATAGGTCTTCAGCTGCTGGGGCATCAAGAGGACCTGTATGTCCATCTGCAGACCTTGCTGAAACCTGCTTGCCCTCTTCTCCCCATCCGTCACCATGTACGGGGCAAAGCGGCTCAGTCTGAGAAACTCCGCGGCATACTCATCCACGGACTTGTTCCCTTGCTGTAGTCTGATGAACTGCTCCTCCATGTCCTTCTGAGCAGTAGCAGGGAAGAATCGACTGTAGAAGCTCTTGGAGAAAGTATCCCAGGAGACAGGCTTCTCCAATCTGGCCTCTTCGGCCAACCACCAAGTCCGGGCTATGTCCTTCAGCTGAATCTTGGCAACCTCCACTTGGTTCTCCTTAGGCACTCGGGCGGCGTTCAGCAAATCAGTGGTGTCCGTCAACCATTGTTCAGCATCCAATGGTTTCTCGACTCCCGTGAAGATGGCCGGTTGTAGCCGCCGGAAATCTGACACGTTCCCAGGCCTTTGCTCCTTTGGGGCTGCCAACTCCTGCCTGAGGAGCTCAGTCTGCTGCTGCTGGTTCTCCATCATGGTCTGAATGACCTTCAGGATATCAGCACTCTCCCCTCCTACGGGTCCATTCGGTACTTGCCCGACGTTGTTACGACCCGATCGCCTCTCCATACCGAAAGGGATAAGATCTGGAATTGGAAACAAATGAAAGGAGTTTAGGACACGAGGAAATGAATCAAGGACGGAATCAAGGAGGACTAGACAACTTTGTACATTGTAGTTGGCATTAGCAAATTACTAGAATTTGTCACTTGATTGTACTTTTAGGTTTGAGAGCCTAGGCTCTGATACCAACCTGTAACGCCCCGATCCCAATGATACGGGAACGTCACTGCAACGCATATACGTAGGTCAGGTAGTGCCCCCACGTATATACGCTAAGCATTAAGTACAACAAGTATCAGAGTACAACACACAGCGTGGTATATACATATGCCAACTTACAAAATATAAATACAAAGTTATACAAGTTATGATAAGCAATATCACTTTACAAGTGTCCTTTATCACAACCCAAGTCCAAAAGAACAATATACAACCAAAAATACAAAAACGCTCACGAAATGGATGGAGATCCCGTGAACCAAAAGGAAGAGTCGAGCACGATAGGACTAGAGCCGGTCAGCCTGCTCACAAAGATAAGCCCGGTCCTCTGTGGAAGGCTCCACTTCGTTCCAAGCCTCAGAATCTGAATATGCAAATCCAAAGGGTCAAGACATATAATAACAAATAAAAGATAGTCAAGTGACATGAGGATCATGAATAAAGACAATGAAGTTGCAATAAATAGCAATGAATAACAGGCGATGCAAACTCAATAAGGTAAGATCATATGCAACAAATCTACAATTAACGTCTTATTATTATTACTTGTCTTACTGTGATATCTAGCTATGTGACCCAGCGTCCCAGAGCACATAGATCCATATCCTAGTGAAACAAGGTTGTTATTGGAAACAGCGGTTGTATCGACGAACTATGTTTACAGTGGGTCCCGTGCATGCCCGGGACCACGGTCCAGGGTGTTCCGTTGCTTGAAGACGGAACCAGCCGCAAGGCCTAACAGGAGGGTCTTATGTATGCCCTTGTCATGACAGTAAACAGGAAAGGGAGCAAGCACTCCCCTCGGTCCCCTGGAGTACCACAGGTTAGACCGGAACATAATTGTACAATATACCTAAAACCACTGTAAACACGAACACATATCGATATCCGCATATTTCCCCCTGACCCCAATGTAAGTTGGTCTATTTTATATAATAAGTCGGGTATATCATGCTTGGTGTTTCAGTGATAGCATGAAGGGGTGGTGATACTTCACATTTAACAAGTTATGGAATAGCAATATGTAACATGAGTCATGAAGCATAATAAAGCAAGATCTATCAGGTAACAAGTCATGCAGTACAGGTATGAAGCATAAACAAGGCTAAAACAGTATACAAATATCAGGGAAAGGTCAGAAATTAAAAAGGAAAGGAGTCAGAAAACTGGCCCAGAATTAGGCTGTCGGTCGACTCCCGGTCGACTGCCGGTCGACTGGGGATATAACTGGCGGTCGGCTCCCGGTCGACTGCCGGTCGACTGTGCAGATGCCGTGAGCTCCAGGTTTTGGTCGGTCGACTGCCGGTCGACCGGTCCACATCTAAATCCTAAGTCGGTCGAGTCAGCGGTCGACTGCCGGTCGACCGCCAGCTCAAAGCTGTGCACGTGGTGCACATCGGTAGAGTGATCGGTCGACTGCCGGTCGACCGATCCTCTGAAATCTGCTGCTGTTAAGGCAGAAAAATCAGATTTCACTTGGTTGGTTCTATCAGTCTAAAAATAGGATTTTTATGTTGTTAGGGGACCTGATCTATCAATACAAGTACACCAGAACAGGGACTAGCCTTGATGAGTAATTTGCTTACATGGAAAGGTTGGATTTGAGTGTTGATGACCTAAAAATAGGATTTTTATGGGACCATTTTACAAGAATTACTATCACAAGTAAATAGAGGGTAATCTAGGTCTTGGTGAGTAAAGATACTCACAAGGATAGGTTTAATTGGGACTTGATCCAAGGATGGAGATGGTGGCTTCAATCCACACTTGTTGTTGAAGCTTGAGTTGAAGAATTGCTCTTGGTGTTGCTTTTGGGAGTAGTGGTTGAAGTTGAAGTCTTTGATGAAGCCCTAGAAGAAACCCTTGAGATCTTGAGGTGGAGGTGAAGAGATTGGGTTCTTGGAGTTAGGGTTTTTGCTTGAGGAAGAAGGAGATCTTGAGAGAATTCTTCTCTTGTTGAAGAAATGAGAAAAATGGGGAAATTTGCAAATGGAAATGCATATATAGGTTGGGATTTTTTGTAAGGGAGTGGAATTAAGGTGGATGTGAGGGGTTTTCTTGCATAAGAAGGGGGGTGAGGTGTCCCTCACTTGGCCACTTGGCCAGCCATGGGAAGGAGAGAGAGTGAGTGGGTTAGGTGAAGGGTGAGTGGGAAATGAGGTGGCACATGAGGTGGAAAATGGAATTTGCAATAAATGAAAAAATGCCCGAAATTCAAGTATCTCGGAATGATCTGAAAATTTTACCAAAAATCAAGAATAATATTTGAAGACTCATGGTGAAATTCGTTTGAAGAAATACTGTATAGTTTTAAAATTAAAAATCCCGGAATCAGTTATTTACCGACTCCGAAAGAATTTTCATAAATTCATAAAATTCTCAGAAAAAGTGTATAAGTAAGAAATATGATTCTAAGCAATAAAGTCTAAAGGACTTTCTAAAAATTCCTAACTGTTTGGAAGATAAAAATTCGGAAATCGGTCAGCGGCACTGGCCGACACCGGTTTCGGAGAAATTCATTTTAATTCCAGAAAATTCCAGAAAATCACATAAAATCTAAAATATTGGAAAATGATATTTGAAATTAAAATTGATCAATTACGGAAGGTAAATCGGAAAATACGATCGAAAGACTGAATACGTAACTAAGCACGTATTCCGGGAGAGGGGTATTACAACATATATGCATAAACAACAAATATAAACATGCATATATAAACTCTCAAATTCTTCTCCCCCTTTTCGTCAGTTCATCAACAAAGGGGCAAAGACAAACAAATGATGAAGATGTATATGCGATATACATTCATGAAGTGGAGAGGCGTAAAGTTAGCTCCCTTGCATATATGCATTACATGAAGAAGGGATAGCAAGACCCTAACTCATATAAAGCAAAATATACAGTGTATAAGCGGAGATGTTAACCTCCCCTATACACGTGTACCACATAAAGAGGAGATGTCAAACTCTTCAATGTGAGATACACTCAACATGAATCTATATATAGAGAAAATGTTAAGTTCCCCTTGCATATAGGCAGTATATATAAAAAAAAATTAAAAACAAAATTTTTGATAATACTTAAAATAAAATTTTGACATTTCTCAAGAACAAAATTTTGAAATATCTTAAGTCAACAAAACAATTTTAATACCAATGAAATCAAATGTAGTTGACAAAACAAAAGTTGGTACCACGTAAAAAAAATTTTAAAGTACCAATAGATTTATACCAATTGAAAAATAAATTTTAGATACTAATAGTAAATTTTGATACCAATTGAAAATAAAACATGGTAAGTTTTTGATACCAATGAAATATCTTGTAAAATTTTTGATACCAATTGAAAGGTAAAATATGAAGTATATTTTGATACCAATTGAAATGATTTGCAATTGAAATACCTCTTGAAAATAATGCATAACCTCATTAAGATACCAATTAACATTTAAAATTAGGTCAAGCTTAGCATAAATATAATTTGTGCTTTTAACAATGTAAAGATATTGTAAAACAAGCACAATCAAATCATATGTATGTATGTATGTATGTATGTGTGTCTGTGTGTGTGTGTGTATGAAATGAAAATACCAATTGAAATTGATATTAATTGAAATTTGAAGCATACATATATAGGAAACACATATGAGTATACAATAATAGAATTTTCATTAAAATCATGTATATCTCATAGCTAGCTACCTCCCTTTCATGTACATATTTAAATAGATGTTCATTAAGCATACAAGGCATGGTCTCCCAACCATCTGCTTTTTTAGGGTAGAAGTTTTCAAAAATAAGATTTGAAAATAGTTGTAAATTGAAAACACTACCAAGTGAAGAATGAATAACTAGATTTAAGTAATTTTTGAAAGGCTAGTTAAAGATCCTTCAGACATGAAAACAAATCATATATCCCATGAATCATTGCTAAGAACACAAAAATTGTCACTCAAGATCTATAAGGCTCAAAAATGTCCTCATAAAACAAGTATATGAGTAAACAAAAAATAATGTGAGTGTACATGAGTCATGTGAATAGCATATTCATGAAATCAATCAATAAAACTCAAAATTCCAAAATATATGAAAATCATTTTAATTTTCAATTCAACAAACTTCAAAGTATATGCATGTTCTATCAAAACTAAAAATATACATATATATTCTAAACACAAACGAGTCCATGATAGAATTTGCATTAAGCCAAGTGACTCAAAGGTATACATGTATATTTATTAGTTTAGACAAAAATAACATATACATGAAACAAAACATGTACAAAATAGGAAAAACAAGTGTAAATGAAAGAATCATCAAAACTAGGTTATACATGTACATGTAATGAGTACAAATGAGCAATGAGGTACAAACATATAATAATCAAGTGTAGCTCGCTACTTGTACAAGTATATATACAAGTTTTGATAAAAACTACATCTAAACAAGTATTCACCACCTGAAGTACAAAACATGATAATTTAACATAAAACCAAAACATGCTAAAACTATCAATGTAAAAGCATGTAAACTAAATGGGAGTTTAGAGATAGTTACCAAACCATATGTACTATTCTCTAAGTCTCCAAATCAAGGTGGTCCTTGTTGGCCCAGAGGCCCTTCACTCTAGTTTTGATGATAATTAACTCATGTAGTTATAGTTACTAATAATCTTGTGATATTTAGTTTAGATATTTGATCATGATATTAGTAGGTGATTAGCTTCAACAAAGGTATTTTGGAGCTTTCATATGGTGATTCAAGAGCTCAAGCATCAAGAACGCATCTGGCGCTCGGTTAGAGTCAAGCTTGTTGGATCATGTTTGGATCGAGTCGACTTGGGGACGGAGTTCTACAAGAAGACCTCGGTTTGTTTAGTTTAAGATTGTTTAGATCTTATTGTAAAAATTAGATAGTATTGATATGCTCAAGTTCACATACACACACTTGTTTTAAAGTATCATGTTTTGTTTTCGGTTTAATCTGTTTTGGATTTCTAGTTCAAATATATGGTTTTCATGAATAGATAGAATCAAAATAAGTTTACAAGTTTTAATGTATATTAGATTTGATTTATATACATCTATACTTCATATACTTAGAAAACTTATTTTGAAAAGCTTATTCATTTGTTTGGAGTTTTGTATTTAAACAAAACTTATTTTTGTATTTAATGTAAAAAACATAGATATAATATCTTTCATGTATATTGGATTCTATCCATATATTATATGCTTCAAAATTGTTTCAATATCATATTTTTGTATTTACATGAGTTTTAAAGAAAACGGCTTTCCATTTTAAAAATTCAAGTTTTAGAAAATACGGATTTTAATTTAAGGCAAATTTTTAAGAACACAAAAATGGTTCAAATTGTTTAGAATATGTGTTGAATTTTACTCACACATATTTGTATTTCAAAAATCTTATAAGAACTGATTTTTGTGAAATTTATGTGATTTTATGGGATTTAATCAAAGGTAAAAACTCAAGCTTTTAATCCTTACAAAAGTTGGACCTGTCTGTCTGCCGGTCGACCGGACCGGTCAACCGAGGTAGAAGTCGGTCGATCGGTCCGGTCGACCGACGTGCATAGGACGTGCACGCAGCCTGAGCTGGTGGGCCGGTCAACCGGGCGGTCGACCGTCCAGAGAGCTCTGCTCTCTGGAAATGGCCCCGGTCGACTGGCAGAGAGCTGCTGCTCTCTGTATCCAGTCCCGGTCGACCGGGCGGTCGACCGGTGGCACAACGGTCATAAAAATGATCGTTGGGCCAGTGGACCGGGCAGTTGACCGGAAGGGCAATTCTGCCCTTTCCAGTGGCCAACGGGCAGAATTTTTGTGGGGCTATAAATACCCCACATTTGAGCTAGTTTTATATAACAATTTTAAGAGCAAATTTTCTATCTTTCAGCAAGTTTTTAAAAGAGTTTTTGTGCCAAAAGATTTACTTTTATTTGTTTTTAAAGTGTTAGAAATTCAAAGAAAATTGAGTCATTTGAGAATTGGTTTTTGATCTAAATTTCAATATCTATTTGGAGATTTTCTCAAGTATTTTTCTTTGTTCCAAACAGTTTATTTTCTCACACTTGAGCTTATCATATCTATCCTATCTATAGGATCTTGTTTTAGTGAGAAAAATTGGTTTGTGGTTTGTTGAAACCGCCAAGTGTTGTAAACCCTTTTCTTTGCTTGGCTTTGTGCCTTTCCCTCTAAGTGTAGAGGAGGTTGTGCAATTAGGTTGTTGGTATCCCTCTAAGTGTAGAGGTGATTGAGTTTGTTGGTATCCCTCTAGTGAGAGGTTGATCTTGTGCTGACTTTGTGCCTAGCCTCTAGTGAGAGGTTGTATTTGTTGAGAGAGAAGTTGTGTACTCTCAAGTTGTATTTGCCCAAATCCTCAGTGGAGGTTCTCTGTGTGGGAAGTCTTGTGTAGACGCTATAGTGGAAATCCTTCTGTGTGAAGGCGGGGACGTAGAGCTGGGTGCTCGAACCTCGAAACATATCCTTATGTTTGCATTTGATCCACTATCTCTAACTCTCTCTCTTATTTACCTTGCATTGATTCATATTGTTCATATCATATATATGCTTGGGTTTGATTGTGTGCCATACTAGTGTTAAACCAAGAGGGCTTTACATAGCACCTCAACTCTTATTTAGAGGAATTTAGAGGAGTTAGTCTAGAGCCTTTCACTGGGAATTCGGCTACACTCTTTGGTTACAATAATTGTGTTGCAATTAGTTTTTAATTCCGTATTATTTGTCATTAGATTAGCCTTATACCTATTCACCCCCCTCCAGGTGTACTTTCAATTGATATAGAGCCTACGCTCCTGATATTAGGTTTTACCACCTAGGAGTGAGATCTTGGTTGCTAATCTAGTTTTTGCATTTGCACACTTATTTGTTTACACACACTCATAGATTGCTTGACCCCTCTCATGTATGATGTTTCCAACATTGACATGTGAAAAATTTAGGATGAGTGTGTACCTAACCTTACCGCTACCAAGAAATCCTATCTTGGTAATAGCAAGCATATAGAGGCCAATGCACAAGCTCTTGAGGCACTTAGAAGCACATTGAGTAAAGAATATTTGTGTATAGTTTCTCATTGTGATTCAGCCTTTGCAGTGTGGAACACGTTGACCTCTCCAAAACTTCATACGCCTAACATAATGGAGAAGGAATCTAGTGAGGATGAATCCGAACAACAATGCTACATGGTCCAAGGGAATAACTCCCTTGAGGTAAATTCGGAAACTCAACTAGATGATTGTGCTAGTTCTTCCGGCAATGATCATATTGATGCCGATGTTTTAAATGAAGAACTTTTCATTGTTTGTGAAAAATTGTTAGAAAAATATAAAGCTTTGAAAAAGAAAAGTTTTGAACTTAATAAAGAAAATGAAAATTTGTCTTCTAAACTTGATTTTGTTTTGCAAGAGAGGGATGAGATTTCAAATGAAAGGGACTCTTTGAAATCACAACTTGAACTTGCCCTAAAAGAAAATGAAATTTTGAAAAATAGAAATGATTGTAAAATTGTTTTGAAGAAAAATGAAGTTCTATTTTCAAAACTTGATTTTGTTGTAAAAGAAAATGAATCTTTGAAAAACAAAATTATTTTCATTTCAAATGAATTGGATTTGGTTTCTAATAAAAATATTTCTTTGAAAATGATTTAGATTCACATGTTTGCCATGCTAGTGTAGCTTCACATTCTAGTGTTTCCAATGCATGCACCACCTCTTCTTCTATAATTGAAAATGATATATGTATGTTAAAGAAGAGTGTTGATTGTTTGGGCTTCACTTCGAGCCAATGTGCTTTGAACCACACACGGTTGGAATCCATGTTTCGAAAGAAACAAGTTCCAATATACATGCACACAAACCACGGCATGCACATGCTCCTCACGTTCATACACATAACACAAAGTATGCTCATGTGTACACATGTACACATTGCGGACGTAAGGGCCACCTTGTAAGATTTTGTTATGATAGAGTACATAATGTAAATTTTGTAAATAGATTTGTTTGGGTTAGGAAAGGTGCTAACCCCCATGGACCCAATAGAGTATGGGTACCAAAATTCACCCCTATGGTATTTGATGTAGGTGTGGGCTCTCGCTTGACGTGAGGGCATTGGTACCTTGAGGTGAATGCATTTCGAGCTTAAAGGTGACAATTTTGGATGCATCACTTTCAAGGGGAGATTGGTGGGAGGACCACCATGGTTTGGAGATATAGAGATGTGTCCTCTTGGTTTTGGTAACTATCTTTTACTCCTTGTTTATATTTACATGCTTTCATTTATTGATTAACATGTTTTGGTGTTATGATTATTATGTTAAATGCCGTGATAATTAGACTTGTGACATACATGATGAGTATTTGAGATACGCCCATGTTTATATGGACCCATATTTTGTATTCTCACTATAGTTTAACTATTGTGTATATCATAACTCTAAAACATGTGCATTTATATAATGATTATATTGATTTTTGTTTATGATTTTTATGCTTCATGGTTTTGATTACATATTTAAATGTAGCCTTCATTAAAACTTGTGCATATACTTGTACAACTAATGAGCCACAATTGATTCTTATATGTTTGTACTTAAATGCTCATTTGTATCCATTAGATATACTAGTATAGTCTAGTTTTGATGATTAGTGCATTTCAACTTATATTCCCCATTTTGTACATGTTTTCATATGCTTAACTTCATGTATATATTAATTTTGCCAAAATTTTAAGATATACATATATACCCTTGAGGCATTTGCGTTTCATGCAAAATTTCTTTATGGACTCAATTGTGTTTGGATATGTATGTATACTTCTAGTTTAGACAAACATGCATATGCTTTGAAGTTTGAATTATTTTGATGAAAATTAAATTTTGATGATTTTCATGTTTTAAGGAACTTCATATGAGCTTAATTGCCTATTTTCATGGCTATGTCTTTCACATAATACTTGTACACTCACATCATTCTTGTTTTCTCATGACATTGTTTTCATGAGTCTCATATTTGCTTTATATTCCTTGAGTGTTGATGATTGTGTGATTTTCAAATTTTCATGGAATATATTCTTGTTTTATTTCTTACTTGAAGGATTTTATACTAATTTACAATTTTATCATAAAACTAGTTGCGTTATTCTTCATTTGGTAGAGTTTTCAATTATGCTAAAATTACTTTCAAACTTATTTTTGAAAACCCTTACTTTCCATGGGCAGTTGGATGGGCGACCATGTCTTGTATGCTCTTTATTGAAAAATCTATTTAAACATGTGCATGAAAGGGTGGTAATATGAGTTATACACTTGATCCTCATCATATTTTCAATTAGTATCCCAATTGATATTTTCATGTTTGTATACTCATATTTGATTTTCTATATATGTATGCTTCAAAACTTCAAAAAGTATCAATTTCTATTGGTATTTACATTTTCATGCATATATATACATAATTTGATTGTGCTTACTATAACTTTACATCTTAAAGCATAAATTATGTTTAGCTAAGCTTGATTTACTTCTTAATGACTATTAGTTTTCAAATTGGTATTTTATACAAGCTTATGCATCATTTTCTTTGGTATTTCATAAAGGGGGAGAAAATTTCATGTTTTAGTTTTCAATCGATTGTATTTTCAATTGGTATCTTACTCCCACTCTTTATGATGAAAAATGATATTATTTGGTATATTATTTTTCAATTGGTTTCCTATGCTCTTAATGAAAAATATTTTAATTTGGAATATGCTAATATTTTCAATATTGGTATCAAAAATCTTAAATTGACTTTATTCTAAAATTTGGTATCTTTATTGCAAAATGAATTGTTTAATCAAATTGTTGGTTTGTTTTTCGATTGGTATCATATTTCATTTTAAATTGATATCTATATTGAAATGAGTTATGTTTAAATAAAAATATTTGGCTTTCACTTTCAATTGATATCAAAATTATAAAATATTCTCATTTGATATCAAAATTACAAGATGTTTACAATTGGTATCAAGATTCTAAATACATATATATTTCTATTGATAGCAAAAATACACAATGTTTCATTTTCCATTGGTATCAAAAGTTTACAAGATATTTTCAATTAGTATCTTTTGGTATCCTAAAAATTTTTGCTTATTTTCAATTGGTATCATAACTTGGTATCAAAAGTTTTGATATGTATTGCTTATATGCAAGGAGAGTTTAACAACTTCTCTATATATAGATTCATGTTGAGTGTATCTCATATTGAGGAGCTTGACCGCTCTTCTTTATGTCTTACACGTGTGTAGGAGGAGCTTCACATCTCCTTTTATACATTGTATATATGCGTTATGTGATTAGGGTCTAGTCATCTCTTTTTCATGTAATGCATGTATGCAAGGGGAGTTAACTTCATGTCTTTCCTCTTCATGAATGTATATCGCATATATGTATCTTTATTGTTTTGATTATACAAAAAGGAAGAAAATATTATTTATGTCTTTAGTGTTTGTACCCCTTTATTGATGAATTGACAAAAATGGGGAGAGAAATTTGGAGTTTTATATATGCATGTTTGTTTAATTTGTTATCTTTTACCATTGGTATCAAGAGCATCTTTTGTTGGTATCAAGAGCATGTTTATTTCATTGCTTATTTCATTGGTATCAAATATCATGTTTATGCATATTTATGTTGAACGTACATTGAATATCTTTATTGTTTATTGTTATGCATGAGTTAAGGGGGAGCTTCTATGAAGCTTAATTTTAATCCATACATATATAACTCCATAAGTTTTGTCATCATAAAAAAGAGGGAGATTGTTGGCCCAGAGGCCCTTCACTCTAGTTTTGTTGATGATTAACTCATATAGTTATACTTACTAATAATCTTGTGATATTTAGTTTCAGATATTTGATCAAGATATTAGTAGGTGATTAGCTTCAACAAAGGTGTTTTGGAGCTTTCATATGGTGATTTAAGAGCTCGCGCATCAAGATCGCATCTAGCACTCGGTTGGAGTCAAGCTCGTTGGATCATGTTTGGATCGAGTCGACTTGGAGACGGAGTTCTACAAGAAGATCTCGGTTTGTTTAGTTTAAAATTGTTTAGATCTTATTGTAAAGATTAGATATTGTTGATATGCTCAAGTTCACATACACACACTTGTTTAAAAGTATCATGTTTTGTTTTCAGTTTAACTGGTTTTGGATTTTTAGTTCAAATATATGATTTTCATGAATAGATAGAATCAAAACAAGTTTACAAGTTTTAATGTATGTTAGATTGATCTATATGCATCTATGATTCATATACTTAAAAAAACTTATTTTGAAAAGCCTATTCATGTGTTTGGAGTTTTGTATTTAAACAAAACTTATTTTTGTACTTAATGTCAAAAACTTAGATATAATATCTTTCATGTATATTGGATTCTATCTATATACAATATGCCTCAAAGTTGTTTCAATATCATGTTTTTGTATTTACATAAGTTTTGGAGAAAACGGCTTTCACATTTCAAAAATTCAAGTTTTGAAAAATACAGATTTTGGTTTAAGGCAAATTTTTAAGAACACAAAAATGGTTCAAATTGTTTAGAATATGTGTTGAATTTTACTCACATATATTTGTATTTCAAAGATCTTATAAGAACTGATTTTTATGGAAATTATGTGATTTTATGGGATTTAATCAAAGGTAAAAACCCAAGTTTTTAATCCCTATAAAAGTTGGACCTGGCTGTCTGCCGATCGACCGAGGTAGAAGTCGGTCGACTGGTTTGGTCGACTGACGTGCATAGGACGTGCATGCAGCCTGGGCTGGTGGGCCGGTCTACCGGGCGGTTGACCATCCAGAGAGCTCTGCTCTCTGGAAATAGCCCCGGTCGACCGGCAGAGAGCTACTGCTCTCTGTATCCAGTCCCAGTCGACCGGGCGGTCGACCAGTGGCACAACGGTCATAAAAATGACCGTTGGGCCGGTCGACCGGGCGGTCGACCAAAAGGGCAATTCTGCCCTTTCCAGTTGCCAACGGACAAAATTTTTGTGAGGCTATAAATACCCCACATTTGAGCTGATTTTATACAACAATTTTAAGAGCAAAATTTTCTATTTTTCAGCAAGTTTTTAAAAGGGTTTCTGTACCAAAAGATTTACTTTTATTTGTTTTTAAAGTGTTGAAAATTCAAAGAAAATAGAGTCTTTTGGGAATTGGTTTTTGATCTAAATTTCAATATCTATTTGGAGATTTTCTCAAGTATTTTTCTTTGTTCCAAATACTTTATTTTCTCACACTTGAGCTTATCATATCTATCCTATCTATAGGATTTTGTTTTAATGAGAAAATTGGTTTGTGGTTTGTTAAAACCACCAAGTGTTGTAAACCCTTTTCTTTGTTTGGCTTTGTGCCTCGTCTAAGTGCAGAGGAGGTTGTACAATTGGGTTGTTGGTATCCCTCTAAGTGTAGAGGTGATTGAGTTTGTTGATATCCCTCTAATGAGAGGTTGATCCTTTGTTGGCTTTGTGCCTAGCCTCTAGTGAGTGGTTGTATTTGTTGAGAGAGGAGTTGTGTACTCTCAAATTGTATTTGCCCAAATCCTCAGTGGAGGTTCCCTGTGTGGGAAGTCCTGTGTGGACGCTATAGTGGAAATCCTTCTGTGTGAAGGCGGGGACGTAGAGCTGGGTGCTCGAACCTAGAAACATATCCTTATGCTTGCGTTTGATCCACTATCTCTAACTCTCTCTTATTTACCTTGCATTGATTCATATTGTTCATATCATATATATGCTTGGGTTTGATTGTGTGTCATACTAGTGTTAAACCAAGAGAGCTTTACATAGCACCTCAACTCTTATTTAGAGAAATTTAGAGGAGTTAGTCCAGAGCCCTTCACCAGAAATTCGGCTACACTCTTTGGTTACACTAAGTGTGTTGCAATTAGTTTTTAATTCCGCATTTTTTGTCATTAGATTAACCTTACACCTATTCACCCCCTCTAGGTGTACTTTCAGTTCTCCCACCAAACATCCTTAAAGATAATGCATCAAAAGAGTATGTCCATTAAGTTCTACATGCATCCACCACCAAGGCACCATACCTCTCACATTTTGTGAGAGCCCGCACCTACATCAAATACAAATGGTGGGGATTTTGGTACCCATTTCTTTTTGGGTCCAAGGAGGTTAGCCTCATAAGAAACCCAAACTTTTTTATTCGCAAAATTTATAGAATTTAATCTATCAAAGCAAAATCTTGCAAGATGGCCTTTGCGACCGCAATGTGTACATTTGTACACTCTACCATGCATATGAGAATGAGTGTGGTCATGAGGTGCATAGTGTGCATATGTATGCCATGGGTTATGTGCATGAACATGTGGAGCTTGTTTCTTTTGAAATAAGGTGTCCAGTCTAGAACGGTAAATGCACAATTGCTCAAAGTTGAGCTCAAAAAATCAATTCTATTTTTTAAGATGTGAATCTCATTTTTATCAATGGTAGCATGAAAAACATGGCAAGGATCATTATTAGCATGGAAAGAATGAGAATCAGCTATCTTTTTCTTTTTAGAAATGTTTTCTTTTTCTTTTGAAATAATTTTCCTCTTCAAAGAGTTATTTTCTTCCAAAGCAATCTCTGTTTTTTTCAACCAAAATAATTTTATTTTTCAAAGGATTATTTCCTTCACAAATATCATTTAATTTTGAAGATAAGAAAATATTCTCCTTTTTCAAAAATTCATTTTCTTTTGAAATAATTTCAAATTTATTTTTAAAAGAATCTTTTTCTTCCTTCAACAATTCATATTTTTCAAAAAGTTTTTGACAAAAAGATGCAAGCTCATCATAAGTCATGTCAATATTTTCTTCTACCTCAGATTCGAAATTTACCTCAAGGGGGTCATCCCCTTGGACCTTGGACCATGTAGCATATGTTGGAAGCCTCACTTCCATCATCCAAGTCCCTCCCCATATAATATTGCTTTTATTCACCAAGAGATATAAGTATGTTCCATACTACAAAGCCGAATCAAAGTTAGAAACTCTACATAAATAATTATCATTTAGGGTTGACTTTAAAGCATGGATGGCTTTTGAGTTAGCCTCAAGATGTTTGCCATTTAAATAATATGAATCTTTAATAGTGACAAGACAAACATGAATCCCTAGGGTTTTGAGGTACATTGACATCTTAACTTTCCAAGTTTGGATGTTAAGAATATCAAACATGGGAGGTGTCATAAAATCCATGTGTGTGTAAACAAATATTGTGATTAGCTAAAATGAGTATCTTTAACTCTAGGTTGTTGGACCCAAATCAAGAGCACCAAGCTCTGATACCAATTGAAAATATACCTAGAGAGGGTGAATAGGTGTACTAGCTAATCTAATGATAATAATGTAGAATTAAAAACTATTTAAGCAAATTAAAGTTATTAAGCAAAACAACAAGGTATAACTCAAGAGTGTAGCCGAATTTCCGATGAAGGGCTCTGGACCATCTCCTCAAGATTCCTTTAGATTAAGAATTGAGGTGCCGCTATGGCTCTCTTGGTTGAATACAAGTGTGAGCAAATAATCCCAAGCATATAACATTAGAGTAGGAGATATATCAAGCATATAAAGATGTAAGCAATGTAAGCATGCAAGATATAAACACAAGTGAGAGATAGAGAGCAATCGCAAACACGGGAGATTTGTTTCGAGATTCGAGCAGCCTTGATCTACGTCCCGCCTTCAACACTATGAAGGATTTCTACTAAAAAATCGATCCCGCAAGATCACTCGGCACAACACCTACAATGAGTTCACACTAGAACTCCGGACCCGCAAGTCCCTCACTTGTTCCCGCAAGAATAACACACGCACGCACACTAGCTTGCCGAGGCCGCACCTCTACACCGAGCTCCCACAAGAACTCGAAATAACACGAATTCTTAAGTTCGCCTCTTCAAATACAAGAATGAACGCTTGGTGATCTCAACACTTTGATCACCTATAAAGACTCTCACAACAAAAATCCCTAGAGGATTTATATAGCAATGGATAGCTCAAGATTGTATAAGAAAAACTAAATAGAGTAGTAGAGGAAAAACTCAAGAAAACTCTTTTGAAAACCACTCTTGAAAACTCTCCTTTTTGTAAGTGCACTTAGAGGGGGGTGAATAGGTGTACGGCTAATCTAATGAACAAAATGCGAAAATTAAAACTAAATTGCAACACACTTAATGTAACCAACGAGTGTAGCTGAATTCCCGGTGAAGGGCTCTGGACTAACTCTTGATTCCTCTAAATAAGAGTTGAGGTGCTATATGAAGCTCTCGTGGTTAAACACAAGTGAGGCACACACAAACAACACAAGCATATATATGAAATGGCAATATGATGCAATGCTCAATGTAAGAGAGAGAGAGAGAGAGAGAGAGAGAGAGAGTAAGAGTCAATGGATCAAACGCAAACACCGAGATTTGTTTCGAGGTTTGAGCACACAGCTCTACATCCCCGCCTTCACACAGAAGGATTTCCACTAACTTGTCCACACAGGACTCCCACACAGGGAAGCTCCACTGAGGATTTGGGGTAAATACAATCGAGAGTACACAACTCCTCTCTCAATTACAAACACAACCTCTACACTTAGAGGCTAGGCACAAAGCCACCATAAATCAACCTCACAAATGAGGGATAGGCATAAAGCCAATACAAACACAATCAACCTCTCACTAGAGGGATAGGGCACAAAGTCGCCACTCCAAAAATCAACCTCTACACAAGAGGGATAACACAAAGTAGGAGAGTTTACAACTTGGTGGTTTCCACAACCACAAACTAATTCTTTCTCACAAAAACAAGGATCTTATAGATATGATAGAAGATATGGCTCAAGTGTGGAAAACAAAGTATTTTTAACAAAGAAAATCACTTGGGAAAATCTCCAAATAGATATAGAATTTTTTAGACCAAAAACAAATTCCCAAAAGATTATTTTCTTTGAAATAACAAACACTTTAAAAACAATAGAGAATAGGAATTTTAACCTAAAAACTTTTTACTGAAAACACTTGAAAAAGATCTGGAATTTTCTCTCTAAAAACCTTAGCCAAAACAGCCCTCAAATGGGGTATATATAACCCCCAAAAGAATCTGCCCGTTGGCAGCTGACTAGGCCCAGAATGGCCTTCCGGTCGACCGGCCGATCAACCGGCCAACGGTCAAAAAATTGACCGTTGAGCCTGCCGGTCGACCGCCCGGTCGACCGTGCCCAGAACCAGAGAGCAACGGCTCTATGCCCGGTCGACCGGGGCAACCCGAGAGTGGGTTGCCTTTAGTCGGTCGACCGGCCAACTAATATGGCCTTGTGCACGTTTATGTGCACGTCCGGTCGACCGGTCGGTCGACCGCCAGGGCCTGGCAGACAGAAATTCAGGACTTGAAAACTGGGTTTTTTTTACCAAATAAATCTCTAAAAATTCACAAAAATAAGTTCTTATATTCTCTTTGAAATACAAACTTGTTTGAGTAAAAATCAAACCAAGTTACAAACATTTTGAACTCTTTTTGTGTTATGGAAATTTTCCCGAAAACCAAATTCCGTATTTTCCAAAACTTAGATTTTTGAAATGGAAAAACGTTTTGTCCAAAACTCATCCAAATACAAAAACATGATATTTAAACAACTTGAAGCATGTTGCATATGGATATAAATCCAATATATATATATATATATATATCAATGTTTTTGACTTAAAGTCCAAAAATAGGTTTTGTTAAAATACAAAACTCCAAATACATGAATAGGCATATCAAAATAAGTTTGTCTAAGTATATGAAGCATACATGTATATAGAATAAATCTAATATACATTAAACCATGTAAACTTGTTTTGATTCTATCTATTCATGAAAACCAAGATCGGTTAAACCGAAAACCAAAACATGAAACTTAAACAAGTGTGTGTGTTGTGAACTTGAGCATACCACACCATCTAATTTTTAACAATGGATCTAAACACTAAACAAAACACTGTACCGAAATCTTCTTGTAGAGCTCCGTCTCCAAGTCGAATCGATCCAAACGTGATCCACTGAGCTTGACTCCAACGAGTGCTAGATATGAACTTTGACGCTCGGGCTCTTGAATCACCATGTGAAAGAGCATTAGTTGGAGCTTTCACATACTAATATCTTGATAAAACATCTGAAACTAAACATCACAAGATTATTAGTAAACTGTAACTACATGAGTTAATCATCATCAAAACTAGAGTGGAAGGCCTTGGGCCAACAATCTCCCCCTTTTTGATGATGACAAAACTCATGGAGTTATATATGCATGGATTAAAGTTAAGCTTCAAAGAAGCTCCCCCTTAACTCATGCATAGCAATAAAAATAAGATATTCAATGAAGCACATGATACTAAACAAATGTATGCATCAACTAGGAGAGAGAAACATGCATAAATCAAACATATGTTTCAAAAACCTTCTTCCTCTTTTTATTTAAACTCTCAAAATCATTTTTCTCATATATTATTGTTTATTGTAAGATGCAAAAACACAATATATGCAAAAACACAAATATGCATATATAAACTCAAAATCTTTCTCCCCCTTTTTGTCAATCATCAACAAAGGGGTCAAAGAAAACAATAAAACAATGTTCTCCCTCTTTTTGTCTTAAACAAAAAATATCAATAAGGGGTGAAATCAAAAACAAAACATTATGATACCAATTAAAAAAATATATCAATTGAGTGCATCATGATATCAGTTTACAATAAATAAAACAAAACATATCAATTGAAGGTACATAAAACAAATGTTTAAATAGCAATTGATACCAATTGTAAGTAAATACCAATTTAAATACCAACTGTAAGTAAATAAATCATTTTGAACATAAAGTGTGAGAGTAAAATAACAAAACCTATTGAAAGGTGAAATATGAATTTTCTCCCCCTTTATGAAATACCAAATAAAATGATGCATAAGTTTGTATATGATACCAATTGAAATATAATCAATTGAAATATACTAGTCATTTAAGAAATCAAGCTTAGCATAACTCAAATTTGTGCTCAAGGATATAGAGATATAATAAGCACAAATAAAGCATATATATATGTATGAAAAATTAAATACCAAACGAAATTGATACTATTTGAAGTGTAAGCATACATATATAGAAACATATATGGGTATACAAAAAGAATGTCAATAATGATCCCAATTGAAAAGATCCAATGATACCAATTGAAAACATAATAAGATTAAGTGTATAACTCATATTTCCTACCACCCATTTCATGCACATGTTTAAAAAGATTTTCAATAATAAGCATACAAGGCATGGTCGCCCAACCAACCGCCCTTAAAATGGAAAGGGTTTTCAAAAATAGGTTTGAAAATAGTTTAGCATAATTGAAAACTCTTCCAAAATGAAGAATACAAACTAATTATAAGAAAAATTTGTAAACTAGTACGAAATCCTTCAAGTAAGGAATAAAACAAAAATATATTCCATGAAAAATAAGTAAATCACATGATCACCAAACACTCTAAATCTATAAAGCCCATATCATACTCATGAAAACAAAATCATGAGAAAACAATAAATAAAGTGAGTGTACAAGGAATATGTGAAACACATTATCATGAAACTAGGCAATAAAACTCAATATGAAATTCCTTAAAAACATGAAAATCATCGAAATTAGAATCCTTTCAAGGTATATGTATGTCATGTACAAACTAAAGTATACATACATATCAAAATATAAACGAGTCCACAAAAGTATATGCATGAAGGCAAGTGGCTCAAGGATGTATATGTATAGCTAATAGTTTAGACAAAATAGACATATACATAAACATGAAAAACATACATAAAATGGGAATAGAAGTTAAAATGTAAGAGTCATCAAAATTAGACTATACTAGTACATCTAATGAGTACAAATGAGCTTTCAAGCACAAACATATGATGATCTATTTGTGGCTCACTAGTTGTATAAGTATATATCTAAGTTTTAATGAAACCAACATCCAAACATGTAATCAAAACATGAAGCATAGAAATCAAAACAAATATGATCATTATGTAAATGAACATGCATTAGATCTACGATATATATATTAGCTAAACAAATGTGAGAACACATAATAAGAGTCCATATTAAACATGAGTGTCTCAAGTACTAAACATGTATATCACTAATCTAAATATCATGGCATATAACATATTAATCATGAAACATTAAGACATGCTAAAAACAATGATATGAAAAGCATGTAAACAATAAATGAAGAGTAAGAGATTGTTACCAAACCAATAGGGCACATCTCCATATCTCCAAAACAAGGTGGTCCTCCCACCAAACATCCTTGAAAGTGATGCATCCACATAGTCCTCTTTAAGCTCGGAACGCATCCACCTCAAGGTACCATTACTCTCACGTCATGCGAGAGCCAACACCTATATCAAATACAATAGGGGTGGTCTTTGGTACCCATACTCTTTTGGGTCCATGGGATTAGTTCCTTTCCTAACCCAAACAAACTTAGTTGCTAAATTTACATCATGTATCTTATCATAGCAAAATTTAGTAAGGTGGCCCTTATGTCCACAATGTGTACAAGTGTACACATGAGCATACATCGTGTTGTGTGCATGAACGTGCGAAGTATGTGTATGTCGTGTATGGTGTGTATGCATAGAAGGAACTTTTTTCTTTCGAAATAAGGATTCCAAATGTGTATGGCTCAAAGCACAATGGCTCAAAATGGAGCCCAAACAATCCATACTCTTCTTAAGCATATAAATATCATTATCAATCTTAAAAGAAGAGGTGCATGCAATAGGTAAGCTAGATGAAGAAGCTATACTAGCATGGCAAACATGTGAATCTATATCATTTTTCAAAACAATATTCTTCTTAGAAACCAAATCTAATTCTTTAGAAATAGACATAATTTTGTTTTTCAAAGAATCCTTTTCTTCTAAAACAAAATCAAGTTTTGAAGTTAAAGACTCATTTTTCTTCAAAACTTTATTGCAATCATTTTTATTTTTCAAAATCTTGTTTTCATTTAAAACAAGTTCAAATTGGGTTTTCAAAGAGTCACACTCATTTGAAATCTCAACTTTCTCTTGTAAAGCAATCTCAAGTCTAGAAGATAAATTTTTATTTTCTTCTTTTAAACCAAAATTATCCTTTTTCTAAAGTTTATATTTTGAAATCAAATTTTCACAATTTTTGGCAAGTTCATCATTCAAGGCTTGTGCATCCATACATTCATTGCAATATGAACTAGTACTAGCATCTAGTTGAGTATCCGATTGTACCTCAAGGGAGTCATTCTCTTGGACCACGAAACAACGTTCGTCGGACTCGTCTCGACTAGATTTCCTCTTCTTATTGATAAGCGTTGGTAGCTCAGGAGATGTCAAAATGTTCCATACTGTAAAAGCGGAATCATAATGAGAAAACACATGTAAATATTTTTTATTAAGGGATGCTCTAAGTGCCTTTAGGGCAAGTGCATTGGCCTCTATATGCTTGCTATCACTAAGGAAGGATTTCTTGGTAATGGCAAGGTAAACTTTATAACCTAGGGCTTTTAAATGACAACTCATCATAACCTTCCATATATCAAGTCTAGAGATATCAAACATGGGAGGGCTATCCATGAGTGCAAACTATGTGTGTTCAAATGCAAATGCAAATGTAGATTAGCAAAACCAAGATCACACTCCTAGGTGGTTAAACCTAATATCAGGAGCGTAGGCTCTGAAACCAATTGTAAGTACACCTAGAGGGGGGTGAATAGGTGTACGGCTAATCTAATGAACAAAATGCGAAAATTAAAACTAAATTGCAACACACTTAATGTAACCAACGAGTGTAGCCGAATTCCCGGTGAAGTGCTCTGGACTAACTCCTCTTGATTCCTCTAAATAAGAGTTGAGGGCTATATGAAGCTCTCGTGGTTAAACACAAGTGAGGCACACACAAACAATACAAGCATATATATGAAATGGCAATATGATGCAATGCTCAATGTAAAAGAGAGAGAGAGAGAGAGAGAGAGAGAGAGAGAGTAAGAGTCAATGGATCAAATGCAAACACGAGATTTGTTTCGAGGTTCGAGCACACAGCTCTACGTCCCCGCCTTCACACAAAAGGATTTTCACTAACTTGTCCACACAGGACTCCCACACAGGAAAGCTCCACTGAGGATTTGGGGCAAATACAATCGGGAGTACACAACTCCTCTCTCAATTACAAACACAACATCTACACTTAGAGGTTAGGCACAAAGCCACCACAAATCAACCTCACAAATGAGGGATAGGCACAAAGTCAATACAAACACAATCAACCTCTCACTAGAGGGATAGGGCACAAAGCCACCACTCCAAAATTAACGTCTACACAAGAAAGATAACACAAAGTAGGAGGGTTTACAACTTGGTGGTTTCCACAATCACAAACTAATTCTTTCTCACAAAAACAAGGTAACTATAGATAGGACAGAAGATATGGCTCAAGTGTGGAAAACAAAGTGTTTTTAACAAAGAAAATCACTTGGGAAAATCTCCAAATAGATATAGAATTTTTTAGACCAAAAACAAATTCCCAAAAGACTATTTTCTTTGAAATAACAAACACTTTAAAAACAAATAGAGAATAGGAATTTTAACCCAAAAACATTTTGCTGAAAACACTTGAAAAAGATATAGAATTTTCTCTCTAAAAACCTTAGCCAAAACAGCCCTCAAATGGGGCATATATAACCCCCAAAAGAATCTGCCCGTTGGCAGCTGACTAGGCCCAGAATAGCCTTCCGGTCGACCGGCCAACGGTCAAAAAATTGACCGTTGAGCCTGCCGGTCGACTGCCTGGTCGACCGTGCCCAGAACCAGAGAGCAACGGCTCTCTGGCCGGTCGACTGCCTGGTCGACCGGGGCAACCCGAGAGTGGGTTACCTTCAGTCGATCGACCGCTCGGTCGATCGGCCAACTGATATGGCCTTGTGCACGTTTATGTGCACGTCCGATCGACCGCTCCGGTCGACCCTGTCCTGGTCCGGTTGACCGGTCGGTCGACCGCCAGGGCCTGGCAGACAGAAATTCAGGACTTGAAAACTGGGTTTTTATTTACTAAATAAATCCCATAAAATCTCTAAAAATTCACAAAAATAAGTTCTTATATTCTCTTTGAAATACAAACTTGTTTGAGTAAAAATCAAACCAAGTTACAAACATTTTGAACTCTTTTTGTGTTATGAAAATTTTCCCGAAAACCAAATTCCGTATTTTCCAAAACTTAGATTATTGAAATGGAAAAACGTTTTGTCCAAAACTCATCCAAATACAAAAACATGATATTTAAACAACTTGAAGCATGTTGCTTATGGATATAAATCCAATATACATGAAAGATTTATATATCATTGTTTTTGACTTAAAGTCCAAAAATAGGTTTTGTTAAAATACAAAACTCCAAATACATGAATAGGCATATCAAAATAAGTTTGTCTAAGTATATGAAGCATACATGTATATAGAACAAATCTAATATATATTAAACCATGTAAACTTGTTTTGATTCTATCTATTCATGAAAATCAAGATCGGTTAAACCAAAAACCGAAAACCAAAACATGAAACTTAAACAAGTGTGTGTGTTGTGAACTTGAGCATACCACACTATCTAATCTTTAACAATGGATCTAAACACTAAACTAAACACTGTACCGAAATCTTCTTGTAGAGCTTCGTCTCCAAGTCGACTCGATCCAAACATGATCCACCGAGCTTGACTCCAACGAGTGCTAGATACGAACTTTGACGCTCGGGCTCTTGAATCACCATGTGAAAGAGCATTAGTTGGAGCTTTCACATACTAATATCTTGGTAAAATATCTGAAACTAAACATCACAAGATTATTAGTAAACTATAACTACATGATTTAATCATCATCAAAACTAGAGTGGAAGGCCTCTGGGCCAACACTTTTGATATGGAAGTATTTGCTCTAAAACAAGTGGAGAAAACCTCTGAAATAGATGAAAAAAACTAGCTTGAAAACCCACTCAAAATCTTGTTAAAAACAGCCCAAGGGAACCCATTTTATGGGCTCCCAAAACTAACCGTTGCAAGCCAACTCAACAAGAAATCCTACTGTCGGTCGACCGTCCGGTCACTGGCCAACGGTCAAATTTTTGACTGTTGCAGCCTGCCGGTCGGCTGCCCAGTCGACCGTGCCTGGGCTTTGACCTACCGGTCGACCGAAGCCAAATCCAGAGAGCACAGCTCTCTGGAAGGACGACCGCACGGTCGACCGGCCCTGGCTGTGCATGTTCTGTGCACATCGGTTGACCGCCCGGTTGATCGACTTCTGGCTCGGTCGATCAACCTGGTCGACCGCCAGACAGCCTAGTCAGCAAACTTAAGAATAAAAACTTGGTTTAATAAAATCTTATAAATTCCAATAAAATCACATAAAATCTACAAAAATAGGTTCATTGAAGTACTTTGATGTACAAACATGTTTGATTAAAAATCAACTCATATTACAAACATTTTGAACCATTTTTATGATATAGAAATTTTGCTTTAAACAAAAATCTGTATTTTTCAAAAATGATCTCCAAATTAAAAAATGATTTCTTCGAAACTTCTTCAAATACAAAAATAAGATATCTTAAACACTTTTGAAGCTTAGTGTATATGGATATGATCCAATATACATATGAGATGAAATATCTATGTTTTTGACAATAACCTCTAAAATCGGTTTTGATAAATTCAAAACTCAAGCACATGATATAGAAACACCAAATTAGTTTTTTAAACATTTGAATCAATGTGTATAGATGAACTCCAAAACACGTATAAACCATATAAACTCATTTTAATGAACTCTATTCACGAAACATAAGAATGTATACTTTGAAGCTCAAAAACCAAAACGGTATTTTCTAAACTCAAAACTATCGTATGAAAACACATATAAATTTTGTGTGTGTGTGTGAACTTGAGCAATCCACAACTAATCTATCCTTTACATTTTGTCTAAAAACAAATCTTAACACTTACAAATATGACACAAGTCTCCTGAAAATCTTCTCTTGAAAATCTTTTTCTCCTTTTTGACTTCGTCCAAACCTTGATCCAATAAGCTAGACTCCTCTTGAGTACTTGATGCGATTTTGATGCACGAGCTCTTGAATCAACACGTGCTAGCTCCAAACTTGACTTCGAATCCTTTGTTAAAGCTAAACACTAACTAAGATCTTGATCAAATATCTGAGACTAATTAACACAAGATCATTAGTACTATAACTACATGAGTTAATCATCATCAAAACTAGAGCGATGGGCCTTTGGGCCAACAGAATTGAGGTGTCACTATGACTCTCTTGGTTGAATACAAGTGTGAGTAAACAAATAACCCAAGCATATATATCAATATAAGCATAAGAGAATATCAAGCATGTAAAAGATACAAACAATAATAGCATACAAGATATAAACACAAGTGAGAGAGAGATGAGCAATAGCAAACATGGGAGAGCTGTTTTGAGGTTCGAGCACACTTGCTCTACGTCCCCGCCTTCAACACTATGAAGGATTTTCACTAGAATCGATCTCGCAAGATCACTCGGAGCCGCAACACCTACAACGAGCCCCCTCAAGAACTCTTGGACTCACAAGTCTCTCACATGTTCCTTCAAGAACAACACACACAAGAACACTAGCTTGTTGAGGTCGCACCTCTACAATTCCTAATACAAGGGGGTGGAACACTGGTGATCACTTCTCTTGATCACAAAAATAACTCTCACAACAAGTATCCTATAGGATGAATATAGGAATGGAAAGCTTAAGCTTGTGTGAGAGAACTAGATAGAATTTGTGGTGAAAACTCAAGGAATTTGCTTTTGCAAACACAAGATAAACACTCTTCAAAAACTCTCCTTTTGATATGAAAGTTTTAGCTCAAAAATATGTGGAGAAAAATTAAGAGAGATGGGAAAAACTAGCTCTAAAACTTCTCTAAATCTTGTCCAAAACTTACCAGAGAACCCCTTTTATATGGTTCAGAAAACTAGCCGTTGGGCTCTGGCCAAACAGACATGTTTGTCGACCGGCCAGTCGACCGGCCAACGGTCATTTTTTAGAACGTTAGGGTTTCCGGTCGACTGCCCGGTCGACCGCACCCAGGTTTTGACCTGTCGGTCGATCGCTCGGTCAACCGAGGCAAGAACCAGAGAGCACTGCTCATGGTCGGTCGACCGCTCGGTCGACCGGAGCCAGATCTAGAGAGGAAGCTCTCTGGATCGGTCAACCAGCCCTCATGTGTGCACGTTTTGTGCATATCGGTCGACCACTCGGTCGATCGAGCTCTGGTTCGGTTGACCGGTCGGTTGACCGCCAGAAGTCCCGGTCAGGGTTTTAAAGGTTGGAAATTCTTACCTAAAATCCCATAAAAATTTTATTTAATTTTCATAAAATTCACAAAAATGAGTTCTTATCAATACTTTGAAATCCAAGTATGTGTGATTAAAAATCAACACATATTACAAACAAGTTGAACTATTTTTGCGATATAAAAATTTAGCCTTAAACCAAAACTCGTATTTTTCAAATCAATCTTCAAATTGTAAAATGATTTTTCAAAACTTGTTCAAATACAAAAACAAGATATTTTAAACAGTTTTGAAGCTTAGTGTATATGTATATGATCTAATACACACATAACATGAAATATCAACATTTTTGACAATTAAGTTCAAAATAAGTTTTGACTTTAACAAAACATAAAAATCATGAAATAGAAACATCAAAATAAGTTTTTCTAAACATTTGAACTAACAATGTATATGGATGAAATCCAATATACATATAAAACATGTAAAATAGTTTTGATGAACTCTATTCATGAAACATGAAATGAAAGTGTATATATTTTTGAAGCTCAAAACCAAAACCATATTTTCTAAAATCAAAACTATTTAACATGAAATGTTTTGTGTGCGTGTATGTATATGAGCTTGAGCAATCCACAACTAATCTATATTTTACATTTTATCTTAAAATAAAAATCTTAATACTTACAAAAATAGACTCAAGTGTTGAAAATTTTCTCTTGAAAATCTTCTCCTCTAACTTGACTTGGTCCAAACCTTAATCCAAAGAGTTAGACTCCTCTTGAGTACTTGATGTGATCTTTGAAGCGCGAGCTCTTGAATCAACACGTGCTAACTTCAAAACTTGACTTCGAATCTTTTATTGAAGCTAAACACCGACTAAGATCTTGATCAAATATCTGAAAGTATACAACACATGGTCATTAGTACTATAACTGCATGAGTTAATCATCATCAAAACTAGAGTGATGCGCCTTTAGGTAAACAATCTCCTCCTTTTTGATGATGACAAAACTCATGGAGTTATATATGCTTGGATTAAAGTTAAGCTTCAAGGAAGCTCCCCTTTAACTCATGCATAGCATAAACAATAAGGATATTCAATAAAGCTCATAAACAAACATAAATATATGTGCATAAACAATAATATTAAGCATGCATACAAATCTTCTCCCCCCTTTTGTCAATTCATCAACAAAGGGGTGAAGAAAAACAAACAAGAAGGATGAATATGCGATATACATTCATGAAGAGGAGACACGTTAAGTTAGCTCCCCCTGTATACATGCATTACATGGAGAAGGGATGACTAGATTCTAACCCATAAAAGCATAATATACAATGTGTAAATGGAGATGTTAAGCTCCCCTACACACGTGTACCACTTAAAAAAGAAAGGTCAAGCTCTTCAATAAGTAAAATATACTCAATATGAATCTATATATAGAGGAGATGTTAAACTTCCCTTGCATATAGGCAATATATATCAAATAAACTTTGAAAAATTTTGATAATACTTAAAACAAAATTTTTGAATTTACTTGAAGTCAACAAAACAAATTTGATATTAATTGAAATCAAATTGTAGTTGACAAAATAAATGTTGGTACCTCTTGTAGATAAACAAAATTATTAAGATACCAATAGTAGATTTTGATACCAATTGAAGGTGAAACATGAAGTACATTTTGATAACAAAAAAATACCAATTGAAATCAATGCATAAGCTTGTAAAGATATCAATTAACATTTAGGTTTAAAATCAGCTTAGCATAAATAGTTTTTGCTTTAAAAAAATTTATGATATCGTAAAATAAGCACAATCTTAAATCATATATATGTATGAAAATGAAAATATCACTTGAGATTTTGGAGCATACATATATAAAAAATAAATATGAGTATACAATGAATGGAATAATATGAATAACTCATAACATTCACCCTTATCATGCACAAGTAAAAAGATAGTTCAATAAGGCACACAAGACATAGTCGCCCAACCAACAGCCTTTAAAGGGTAGAAGTTTTTCAAAAATAGGTTTTGAAAACACTACTAGATGAAGAATAAATAACTAGTTTAAATTAATTTTTGAAAACTAGTTAAAAATTCTTCAAAACATGAAACCAAATCATATTTCTCATGAAATATGTGTATTACACAAGAGTTGACACTCAAAATCCATAAAGCACATATATATAAGCTCATGAAAATTAAATCATGTGTAAACATAAAATGTGAGTGCACAAGAATCATGTAAATGATATATTCATGAAAGTAAACAATAAATCTCAAAACAAAACTCATGTGAAATTTTTTTTCCAATAAACATGAAAATTATCAAAACTAAAATTTTCATCAAAACTAACAAGTTTCAAGGTATAGTATGTTTCATCGAAACTAAAATATACATACATA
>JAVJIF010019693.1:0-100321 GCA_038442645.1 Agave tequilana
AAGAAATAGTTTGTTAAAGTTTGAGGTTTGGAAAATTGGCTCTAGGATACACACACATCTTTGTATACAAGTTTTCATGTTTAAGCTTTTGTTTTAAGTTTTCATATCTTGACAAAAATACATGACTCTAATTTTTACAAAGACATATATCATATTTAGATCATGTAGACTCTTTCTATCATGATACTTAGTTCAAAAATATTTTTACAACAAAACATTTCAAGTTCTGTCTTGCTGCTGTTTTTCTGTTTCAGGCAAGACCGGCCGACCGGCGCGGTCGACCGGCACCTGCACAGGACATGCACGCTTGTGCATGTCTGTCGGCCGACCGCCCGGGTCGACCGACTGTCAGCAGGTTTGCTCTCGGTTTTTCTGGGTCGACCGCCCGGTCGACCGCCTTCAGAAACCTGTGTTTCTTTTAGAGAACGGTCGACCCGACCGGTCGACCCGAGCCCAACGGCTACTGCCAGCAGGGCAGACGGTCGACCGTCCCGGTCGACCGCTAGGCCTACAAATTGCCAACGGCTCTTTTCTCTTTGTGTATTTCTGAAATCTATTTTTGTAATCTGTTTTGGCAGACTTTTTCTGAGTTTTTGGAGATCTTTTCAGAGCAAATAAGCTTAAAATAAATTGTTTTTAACCTAATTCTCTCCCTATAAATAGAGGAGAATAGTCTCTAGCAAAAAAAAAGAAAAATACCTAAGTGTTCAAAGTTTTCAAAAGAGAAGAAACGTTTTTAAGCTCTCTACTTTCCCATTCTTTCTTGAGCTTGTTTTCAGTTGTGTTCTCTAGCAAAAATCAATCTACAACTGAGTTTTCTCACTACACTTCTTAGAGCCAAAATTTCCATCCTGATTCTATAAGGAAGTTGTTAAGAGAAAGTGTTTGTAAGAGTTTGTGATCCTTTTAGTGATCACTTGGCTACTTGTTCCTTCTTCTTGTTCTTGTGAAGACACCTCTTCGGTAGAGGTTATTGTAAGTGGTGGAGCTCGGTGCTCGGGTCTTTGGTAGATCGTTGTAATCGTCCTCGGTGGATAGTGGAAACCCTTCACGGAGGTGAAGGCGGGGAGTAGAGCGGTGGCTCGAACCTCGAAACAAACATCTTGTGTTTGCGATTGCTTTGTGTCCATTTGCTTTAAATTTCTCTTGCACTCTATTGCTTACAAATTACTTGCTTGAGATCTTGTTGTCATTCCTTGTGTTATATTGTGTACATTTCTTCATTGCATATTATTCATTCTTTGTTCGATCAATTCTCATACAACAAGGTTGCATTGCGCACCTCTAACCCATTCAAGGGGAATCAGGAGGAAGGAGTTCAGAACCCTTCACGGGGTATTCGGATCTTAGTCTTGTTTTGAGAGATCGTTGCATCATTTATCCATATTAATTTTAAAAAGATTGTTAGATTAGCAATCACACCTATTCACCCCCCCTCTAGGTGTTTTTCAATTGGTATCAGAGCTTGGACTCTAGGCTTTTGGCTTAACAACCTTAGAGAGATCCTAATATTGCTAATCATTTCATTCATTCTCACTTAGTAAAGATGGCCGATGGTATTAAGACACCCCCTAAGTTCGATGGACTTAACTTTCCCATATGGAAGGTTAAGATGACCGTTTTCTTGCAATCGCTGGTAGTCGAGTTGCAAAGGCCGTGACCAAACCCTTTAGTGCACCCCCGGTGATGAATCCACTTGGTCCGAAATTGAGACTAAGGAATTTGATGCCAATGCTAGGGCTCATTATGTACTCCTTCAAGCCCTTAATGATGATGATATAGCTAGAGTTATTCATTGCAAGTCCGCATATGAAATTTGGACACACTTGCTAGTTACACATGAAGGGACATCACAAGTGAAGAGAGCTAAGATTGACCTTCTTCGGTCCCAATATGAGAACTTTTGCATGCAAGAAAATGAAACCATAGATGATATGGTTACAAAATTTACAAAGATCACTAATGGACTTTCTTCTCTAGGTGATCCTATCGACAACGATCAAAGAGTAAGAAAGATCATCCGGGCTCTTCCTCCTTCATGGGAAGTAAAGGCAACTACCTTGAAGGAACTTAATGACAAGGAGGAGATGGAGCTTATTGGTCTCATTGGGAACCTTAAAACTCATGAGATGGAAAGAAAAGCTAGGGAGGATATGGCTCCTTCCAAGAAGAAAACTATAGCCTTCAAATGTCAATCCACACACTCCGACGAAGACGATGAAGAAGAAGATGACAAAGAGCTCTCACTTCTTGTGAAGAACATTCGGAGGATGTACAACAAGGCTAAATTTCAAGGAAGAAAGAGATGGCAAGGAGGCAAAGAAGAAAGAAAAATTATTTGCTTCAATTGTCAAAGACCGGGTCACATTGTTGCGGAGTGCCCGGACAAAGCAAAGCCTTCCACCTCCAAGAAGCCCTTTAAGAAGAAAGCAATGAAGGCAACATGGGATTCCGAAAGCGAATCCGAGGACGAAGTTGACACCGCCAACATGTGCTTCATGCAAATGAAAGCACAAACAAGGTAACCTCTTCCACTTCTCTTAATGATGAACTTTTCATGGATGAATTAGGAGAAGCATTTGTTGAACTCTCACATAACTATGATTTTCTAAAGAAAAAGTATTTAAAAATGTAAAAGGAAAATGAGTCACTTAATCATCATGTTTTTACTCTTTCTAAAGAAAAAGATGACTTGCTATCTATTTTAGTTGCTACTAAAAATGATTTTGATAAATACAAGATTTCTTGTAAAGGTAAGTCCCCACTAGTTGATTTTAATGAGATTACCATGCTTAAAGAAAGAATAGACTCATTAGCATTGTTTTAAAAAATTGTGAGTTTGATAAAAAGAAAATTGAGGCCATGTTTCCTAAGAAACAAGCCCCTAAGAAAATGCTTTCCATGCTCATGCTCATGTTCATACCACACAACCTCTACATCATGCCAAGACCCACAAACATGCTCACACTTCTCACACACATCATGCATTTATGTATGGTAAAGTGTATTCATGTTCATATTGTGGCCGTAAAGGACACTTAGCCAATTTTTGCTATGATAGACTAAGTGCATCTCGTCATAATATTTGGGTTCGCAACACTAACTTTCAAGGACCCAAGAAAATTTGGGTACCAAATTCAATGAATTTGTTCAATAATGTAGGTACCTTCCAAGGCCCAACGACGTAGAGGATTGTGGTATCTTGATAGTGGTTGCTCAAGGCACATGACTTGGGACATCAACAACTTTGCAACCCTATCAAGATACCATGAAGGTGGCACCGTCACCTTCGGAGATGATGCCAAGGGTAAAATCATCAGTATTGGTAATGTAAACTCGGCACATCCCCTTTAATTGAGAATGTAGTTTTAGTTGATGGGCTCAAGCATAACCTCTTGAGTGTTAGTCAACTTTGTGATAAAGGTTTTGATGTAGTCTTTGATAATGTAGTTTGTAAAATAATTGATAGAATATCTAATACTTGTGTGTTTTCCAGTTTTCGTGAAAGTAATGTTTATATGATAGATATGTCTAATATGTCTTGTAATATTACTTGTTTAAAAGCCCTCAATGACGACTCTTGGTTGTGGCATAGAAGATTAGGCCACATTTCTTTTGACCATATATCTACATTAAATACAAAGGAAATGGTGAAAGGTATTCCCTATTTGAATTTTGAAAAGGACCGAGTTTGTGACGCATGTCAATTTGGGAAACAAACTAAGTTTTCTTTCAAGTCAATTAAGGATATCATCACATCACGTCCTTTGGAGTTGATCCATATGGATTTATTTGGTCCTACTCAAACCAAAAGTCTAAGTGGGAATTGGTTTGCATTTGTTTGGTTGATGACTTTTCACGTTTTACTTGGGTTTTCTTTCTTGAACACAAAAATCAAGCCTTTTCACATTTTCAAGCCTTTAAGAAAAGAGTTGAAAAGGAAAAAGATACTTCAATTTTAAGAATAAGAAGTGATAGAGGAGGTGAATTCATTAACCTACCCTTTACCACTTTTTGTGAAGAACATGGAATAAAGCATGAACTATCTTGTCCTAAAACTCCACAACAAAATGGAGTAGTTGAACGGAAAAATAGAACATTACAAGAGATGGCTAGGACAATGCTTAGTGAATACGGTCTACCACATTATTTGTGGGCCGAGGCCGTTAATACATCATGCTATATATCAAATCGTGTTTTCTTGTGTAAAAATACTTCAAAAACTTCTTTTGAAATGTACTTTTCTAGAAAACCAAATGTTTTATATTTCAAAGTTTTTGGATGCAAATGTTTTGTTTTAAATACAAAAGATAATTTAGGAAAATTTGATGCTAAAGCTTATGAGGCAATTTTTGTGGGTTATTCTAATACTAGTAAAGCTTATAGAATCTTCAATAGATCATCTTTGACTATGAGGAATCTATACATGTTAAGTTTGAAGAATCTAACTTGTTTGTTAAGAATGTTGTAGAAATAGATGCTTTGGATGAAGGCTTGAAAAAAGTGACCTTGGAGGATACACCTACTATGGGAGACAAGCCAAAGGATGATGAAGGAAGTGAAGCTAAAGTAGAAGAGGCTCAAGGAAATGAAAATCAAACAAATGAAGTGGAGCCTACTCAACAACTTCCAAAGGATTGGAGATACAATCCTCATCATCCCAAGGACCTCGTCATAGGTGAAGTATCTAAAGGGGTAACCACTCGCTCTAATTTCATGATTTTTATGAACATTATGCATTTATTTCTCATGTTGAACCCAAGAACGTCCTCGAAGCCGAGGCCGATTCATATTGGTTGCTAGCCATGCAAGAGGAACTCAATCAATTTGAGCGCAACCAAGTTTGGCACCTTGTTCCTAGGCCCCACGATAGACCAACAATTGTACTAAGTAAATCTTTAAGAACAAGTTGGATGAACGGTAACGTTGTTAGGAATAAAGCTAGGTTAGTTGCCCAAGGTTACACTCAAATCGAAGGAATCGATTTTGAAGAAACCTTTGCACCCGTAGCACGGCTTGAAGCCATACGGATGACACTAGCCTTTGCCTCATATAAAGATTTTAAATTATTTCAATGGATGTTAAAAGTGCTTTTCTAAATGGTTTTATTGAAGAGGAGGTGTATGTTGAACAACCCCCGGGTTTGTTGATCCTACACATCCGGATTTTGTGTTTAAATTAGATAAAGCTCTTTATGGTTTAAAACAAGCCCCTAGGGCTTGGTATGAAAGACTTTCTTCATTTTTAATTTCAAATGTTTTAAGAAAGGGAAAATTGACACAACTTTGTTTACAAAACAAGTAGAAAATGACATTCTTATTGTGCAAATTTATGTAGATGATATTATTTTTAGTTCTACTAATGAATCTCTTTGCCAAGCTTTTGAATCATGCATGAAGAAAGAATTTGAAATGTCTATGATGGGGGAACTCAACTATTTCCTTGGACTCCAAATCAAGTAAAGGAAGGATGGGATCTTCATCAATAAAGCCAAGTACACAAAGGAACTAATCAAAAGGTTCGGGCTTGAAGGATCTAAAGTGAGCAAAACTCTCATGGCAACAACCACAAAGCTTGATAAGGATGAACAAGGTAAAAGTGTAGACATTAAGCTTTATCGTAGCATGATTGGTAATTTATTGTATTTGACGGCTAGTAGGCCGGATATTATGTTTTCTGTTTGTCTTTGTGCTCGTTTTCAATCTTGTCCTAAAGAGTCTCACATAATTGCGGTTAAACGCATAATTAGATACCTTAAGGGACTATTGAAATGGGTTTGTGGTATCCGAAAACCGGACTATTTGATATGAAGAGTTTTTCGGATGCCGACTATGCGGGTTGTAGGGTAGATAGGAAGAGTACAAGTGGAACATGTCAATTCCTTGGTAATTGTCTTGTATCTTGGTCTTCCAAAAAGCAAAATTCGGTAGCCCTTTCAACCGCCGAGGCGGAGTATGTTGCAGCCGGCGCTTGTTGTGCACAAGTGCTTTGGATGAAACATACTCTCCTTGACTATGATTTGCATTTGATCATATTAAAATATTTTGTGATAATACTAGTACTATTCATATGACAAAGAATGCAAATCAACATAGTAAAACTAAGCACATTGACATTAGATATCACTTTCTTAGAGATCATTATGAGAAAGGTGATATTGAGATTGATTATGTTTCTACCGATTTTCAACTTGCCGATATTTTTACTAAACCTTTAGATTATGCTAGATTCTTATTTATTTGTGGTGAGTTGAATGTTTGCATTATGGATTCTTAAAGATAAATTTTCTTTGTTTTGATGGTTTTGTTTAACCCTTTTTGATGTATGACAAAAGGGGAGAAAAAAGTTTAGTTTATGTTTTAACTTTATGCACTTTGGATTTGTTTTGTGCATTGTGTTTTTATGCTTTATGTATATAGCCATTCATTTTTATACATAGTCATTCTTCTTTTATACATAGCATAAGTTGAGGGGGAGCTTCCATGCTCCTTTCCCATGTTAAAATAACTATATGTTTTGTCATCATCAAAAGGGGGAGATTGTTGGCCCAAGGTTACAATCACCCGGTTTTAGTGTGTTTTGATGATTACAAAACATATATAGTTATTTGTACTAATCATGTTTGTTGTTTTAGTGTGTTTCAGGGTTCTATGAAACTAGAAGGTTTCTTCCCTAAAGGAAGGTGTTTTGACTCAAGTCACCTCAATTCGGGCTCAAGACTCAAGCTTTCAAGATCATATGGAGAAGCCCACTTGAAGAACTTGTAGTCCTTAGAACCAATGTAAGAAATAGTTTGTTAAAGTTTGAGGTTTAGAAAATTGGCTCTAGGATACACACACACATCTTTGTATACAAGTTTTCATATTTAAGCTTTTGTTTCTAAGTTTCATATCTTGACAAAAATACATGACTCTAATTTTTACAAAGACATATATCATATTTAGATCATGTAGACTCTTTCTATCATGATACTTAGTTCAAAAATATTTTTACAACAAAACATTTCAAGTTCTGTCTTACTGCTGTTTTTCTGTTTCAGGCAAGACCGGCCGACCGGCGCGGTCGACCGGCACCTGCACAGGACATGCACGCTTGTGCATGTCTGTCGGCCGACCGCCCGGGTCGACCGACTGTCAGCAGTTTGCTCTCGGATTTTCTGGGTCGACCGCCCGGTCGACCGCCTTCAGAAACCTGTGTTTCTTTTAGAGAACGGTCGACCCGAGCCCAACGGCTACTGTCAGCAGGGCAGACGGTCGACCGTCCCGGTCGACCGCTAGGCCTGCAAATTGCCAACGGCTCTTTCCTCTTTTGTGTATTTCTGAAATCTGTTTTTGTAATCTGTTTTGGCAGACTTTTTCTGAGTTTTTGGAGATCTTTTTCAGAGCAAATAAGCTTAAAATAAATTGTTTTTAACCTAATTCTCTCCCTATAAATAGAGGAGAATAGTCTCTTGCAAAAAAAAAAAATACCTAAGTGTTCAAAGTTTTCAAAAGAGAAGAAAAGTTTTTAAGCTCTCTACTTTCCCATTCTTTCTTGAGCTTGTTTTCAGTTGTGTTCTCTAGCAAAAATCAATCTACAACTGAGTTTTCTCACTACACTTCTTAGAGCCAAAATTCCCATCCTCATTCTATAAGGAAGTTGTTAAGAGAAAGTGTTTGTTAGAAGTTTGTGATCCTTTTGGTGATCACTTAGCTACTTATTCCTTCTTCTTGTTCTTGTGAAGACACCTCTTCGGTAGAGGTTATTGTAAGTGGTGGAGCTCGGTGCTCGGGTCTTTGATAGATCGTTGTAATCGTCCTCGGTGGATAGTGGAAACCCTTCACGGAGGTGAAGGCGGGGAGTAGAGCGGTGACTCGAACCTCAAAAAAAACATCTTGTGTTTGCGATTGCTTTGTGTCCATTTTGCTTTAAATTTCTCTTGCACTCTATTGCTTTCAAATTATTTGCTTGAGATCTTGTTGTTATTCCTTGTGTTATATTGTGTGCATTTCTTCATTATATATTATTCATTCTTTGTTCGATCAATTCTCATACAATAAGGTTGCATTGCACACCTCTAACCCATTCAAGGGGAATCAGGAGGAAGGAGTTCAGAACCCTTCACAGGGTATTCGGCTCTTAGTCTTATTTTGAGAGATCGTTGCATCATTTATCCATCTTAGTTTTAAAAAGAATGTTAGATTAGCAATCACACCTATTCACCCCCCCTCTAGGTGTTTTTCACTCAATTCGGGCTCAAGTGTCAAGCTTGCAAGATCATATGGAGAAGCCCACTTGAAGAACTTGCAGTCCTTTAGAACCAATGTAAGAAATAGTTTGTTAAAGTTTGAGTTATAGAATATTGGCTCTAGAATACACACACACATTTTCAAAAATACAATTTTTAGTTTTGGTATTTGTTTTTAGTTCATGCCTTGATTCTTATACATGATTCCAAAATCCTTACAAATTCTATATCTTGTTTACACCATGTATAACTATCTTTTACAACATGATACTTAACTTCATATACCTACAAAATTATCTTCAAAATATTTCACAGAAATTCCAAATTCTGTTCTTGCTGTTTTTCTGTTTCAGGCAAGACCGGCTGACCGGACCGGTCGACCGGAGCCTGTATCAGGACGTGCACGCTTGTGCATGTCTGTCGGCTGACTGTCCGGGTCGACCGACTGAAAGCAGTTTTGCTCTCGGGTTTTCTGGGTCGACCGCCCGGTCGACCGCCTTCAGAAAACTGTGTTTTCTTTTAGAGGACGGTCGGCCGGTCGGTCGACCTGAGCCCAACGGCTATATGCCAGCAAGGCGGACGGCCGACCGGACCGGTCGACCGCCAAGCCTGCAAAGCTCCAACGGCTCTTTCCTCTTTGGTGAAATTCTGAAAATCTGTTTTTGGTCTGTTTTGAAGCAGATTTTCTCTGATCTTTAGGGATTAGTTTCTGATCAAATAAGCTTTATTTTAAAGTGTTTTAATCCCCTTCTCTCCCTATAAACAAAGGAGAATAGTCTCTTGCTTAAAAAAAAGAAAATACCTAAGTGTTCAAAGTTTTTAAAAGAGAAGAAAAGTTTTTTTTTTAAGCTCTCCATTTTTCCATTCTTTCTTGAGCTTGTTTTCAGTTGTGTTTTCTAGCAAAAATCATTCTACAACTGAGTTCTTTCTCACTACACTTCTTAGAGCCAAAATTCCCTACTCAATCTATAAAGAAGTTGTAAAGAGAAGAGTGTTTGTAAGAGTTTGTGATCCTTTTAGAGATCACTTGGCTACTTGTTACTCTTTGTTCATCTTGTGGAGACACCTCTTCGGTAGAGGTTCTTGTAAGTGGTGGAGCTCGGTGCTCCGGTCTTCGATAGACCTTGTAATCGTCCTCGGTGGTTTGGAAACCCTTCACGGAGGTGAAGGCGGGGAGTAGAGCGGTGGCTCGAACCTCGAAACAAACATCTTGTGTTTGCGATTGCTTTGTGTCCTTATTTGCTTTAAATTTCTTTTGCACTCTATTGCTTTAAATTACTTGTTTGAGATCTTATTTTTCTTTACTTGTGATATATTGTGTGCATTTAATCATTGCATATTATTCATTCTTGTCCGATCAATTCTCATACAACAAGGTTGCATTGCGCACCTCTAACCCATTCAAGGGAATCAGGAGGAAGGAGTTCAGAACCCTTCACAAGGTATTCGACTCTTAGTCTTGTTTTGAGAGATCGTTGCATCATTCATCCACCTTAGTTTTAAAAAGATTATTAGATTAGCAATTACACCTATTCACCCCCCCTCTAGGTGTTTTTCAATTGGTATCAGAGCTTGGACTCTAGGCTCTTGGCTTAACAACCTTAGAGAGATCCTACTTTTGCTAATCATTTCATTCATTCTCACTTAGTAAAAATGGCCGATGGAATTAAAACCCCTCCTAAGTTTGATGGACTTAACTTTCCCATATGGAAGGTTAAGATGACCGTTTTCTTGCAATCTCTAGGAAGTCGAGTTGCAAAGACCGTGACCAAACCCTTTAGTGCACCCCCCGTGATGAATCCACTTGGTCCGAAATTGAGACTAAGGAGTTTGATGCCAATGCTAGGGCTCATTATGCACTACTTCAAGTTCTCAATGATGATGACATTGCTAGAGTCATCCATTACAAATCCGCATTTGAGATTTGGACACACTTGCTAGTTACACATGTGGGGACCTCACAAGTGAAGAGGGCTAAGATTGACCTTCTTCGGTCTCAATATGAAAAATTTTGCATGCAAGAAAAATGAAACCATAGATGATATGGTTACAAAATTTACTAAGATTACTAATGGACTTTCTTCTCTAGGTGATGCCATTGATAATGACCAAAGAGTTAGAAAGATCATCCGGGCTCTTCCTCCTTCATGGGAAGTGAAGGCAATTACCTTGAAGGAACTTAATGACAAGGAGGAGATGGAGCTAATTGGTCTCATTGGGAACCTCAAAACCCATGAGATGGAGAGAAAAGCAAGGGAAGAGATGGCTCCCTCCAAGAAGAAAGCCATAGCCTTCAAAAGTCAATCATCATACTCCGACGAAGATGATGAAGAAGAAGATGACGAAGAGCTCTCACTTCTTGTCAAGAATGCTCGGAGGATGTATAACAAGGCTAAGTTCCAAGGTAGAAGGAGATGGCAAGGAGGCAAAGAAGACAGAAAAATCATTTGCTTCAATTGTCAAAGATCGGGACACATTGTTGCGGAGTGTCCGGATAAAGTAAAACCCTCCACATCCAAGAAGCCTTTCAAGAAGAAAGCAATGAAGGCTACATAGGATTCCGAGAGCGAATCCGAGGACGAAATCGACACCGCCAACATGTGCTTCATGGCTAATGAAAGCACAAGCAAGGTAACCTCTTCCACTTCTCTTAATGATGAACTTTCCATGGATGAACTAGGAGAAGCTTTTGTAGAATTGTCACATAACTATGATTTTCTAAAGAAAAAATATTTAAAAATGAAAAAGGAAAATGAGTCTCTTAATCATCAAGTATTTACTCTTTCTAAAGAAAAGATGAATTACTTTCCACTTTAGTTTCCACCCAAAAAGATTTTGACAACTACAAGATTTCATGCAAAGGTAAGTTTCCACAAGTTGATAAAAATGAAATAACCATGCTAAAAGAGAAAATTGATTCCTTAGGAGTAATTTTGAAAAAGTGTGAATTTGACAAGAATAGACTTGAGGCTATGTTTCCTATGAAATAAGCCCTTAAGAAACATGCTTTTCATGCTCATGCTCATGTTCATACTTCACAACCTCAACGTCATGCCAAACCCCCAAAACATGCTCACCCCACACACACACATCATGCATTCATGTATGGGAAAGTGTTTTCATGTACTTATTGTGGTCGGAAAGGTCATTTAGTTAAGTTTTGTTATGATAGACTAAATGCATCTCATCACAATGTTTGGGTTCACAACACTAACTTTCAAGGACCCAAGAAAATTGGGTACCAAAGTCAATAAATTTGTTAAATGATGTAGGTATCTTCCAAAGCCCAACGACGTAGAGGATTGTGGTATCTTGATAGTGGTTGCTCTAGGCACATGACTTGGGACATCAACAACTATGCAACCCTATCAAGATACCATGAAGGTGGCACCGTTACCTTCGGAGATGATGCCAAGAGTAAAATCATCGGTATTGGTAATGTAAAACTCGGCACATCCCCTTTAATTGAGAATGTAGTTTTAGTTGATGGCCTCAAGCATAACCTCTTGAGTGTTAGTCAACTTTGTGATAAAGGTTTTGATGTAGTTTTTGATAATGTAGTTTGTAAAGTAATTGATAGAATATCTTATACTTGTGTATTTTCCGGTTTTCGTGAAAATAATGTTTATATGACAGATATGTCAAATATATCTTGTAATATTACTTGTTTAAAAGCCCTCGATGACGACTCTTGGTTGTGGCATAGAAGATTAGGCCACATTTCTTTTGATCATATATCTAGGTTAAAAACAAAGGAAATGGTGAAAGGTATTCCTTGCTTGAATTTTGAAAAGGACCGAGTTTGTGACGCATGTCAATTTGAGAAACAAACTAAGTCTTCTTTCAAGTCAATTAAGAATATCATGACATCACGTCCTTTGGAGTTAATCCATATGGATTTATTTGGTCCTACTCAAACCAAAAGTCTATGTGGGAATCGATTTGCATTTGTTTTGGTTGATGACTTTTCACGTTTTACTTGGGTTTTCTTTCTTGAACACAAAAACCAAGCCTTTTCACATTTTCAAACCTTTAAGAAAAGAGTTGAAAAGGAAAAAGATACTTCAATTTAAAGAATAAGAAGTGATAGAGGAGGTGAATTCATTAACCTACCCTTTACCACCTTTTGTGAAGAATATGGAATAAAGCATGAACTATCTTGTCCTAGAACTCCACAACAAAATGGAGTAGTGAAAACACCTAGGGGGGGTGAATAGGTGTAATTGCTAATCTAACAATCTTTTTAAAACTAAGATGTGTGAATGATGCAACGATCTCTCAAAATAAGACTAAGAGCCGAATACCCCGTGAGAGGTTCTGAACTCCTTCCTCCCAATTCCCCTTGAATGGGTTAGAGGTGCGCAATGCAACCTTGTTGTATGAGAATTGATCGAACAAAGTATGAATAAAATGCAATGTTGAAATGCACACAAGATATATCACAAGTATCACAAGTAATAACACAAGGAAAGAAAACTAGATCTCAAGCAAGTAATTGAAAGCAATAGAGTGCAAGAGAAATTTAAAGCAAAAATGAACGCAAGGCAATCGCAAACACAAGATGTTTGTTTCGAGGTTCGAGCCACCGCTCTACTCCCCGCCTTCACCTCCGTGAAGGGTTTCCACTATCCACCGAGGACGCTTACAACGGTCTACCGAAGACCCGAGCACCGAGCTCCACCAAGTACAATAACCTCTACCCTAAGAGGTGTCTCCACAAGAACAAGATGAGGAACAAGTAACCAAAGTGATCACAACTAGATCACTAAACTCTTTACAATATCTCACTCTTTTACAACTTCCTTATAGAATGAGTAAGGGATTTTTGGCTCTATGAAGTGTAGTGAGAAAAACTCAGTTGTAGAGATGATTTTTGCTAACAAACACAACTGAAAACAAGCTCAAGAAAGAGTAGGAAATGGAGAGCTTAAACACTTTTCTTTTCTCTTTGAAAACTTTGAAAACTTGAGAATTTTTCTTGGTATTTTGCAAGAGACTCTTCTCCTCTATTTATAGGGAGAGAAATAAGTCAAAATAATTTATTTTGACCTTATTTGCTCTGAAAAAGATCTGGAAAACCCTGAAAAAATCTGCCAAAAAGCAGTCCAAAAAACAGATTTCAGAATTGCACAAAAGAGGAAAGAGCCGTTGGGCTGTTGCAGGCCTAGCGGTCGACCGGGCCGGTCGACCGCCAGCTCAGCAGGCAAAGAGCCGTTGGGCTCGGGTCGACCGCCCGGGTCGACCGTCCTAAAAGACAAAACACAGCTTTCTTCTTGCGGTCGACCGGGCGGTCGACCCAGAAAACCCGAGAGCAACTGCTTTCAGTCGGTCGACCCGGGCTGTCGACCGACAGACGTGCACAAACGTGCACGTCCTGGCACTGGCGCCGGTCGACCGTGCCGGTCGGCCGGTCAGCCTGAAATAAGAAAAACAGCAGGATTTTTGAAGTTGGAAATTTTGTAAAAATGTTTTGAAGTAAGGAAAGCTAAGTAATATGCTGGAAAGAGTATACATACATGATCTAAACATAATATATGTCTTTGTAAAACTTGGAGTCATGTATATTTGTCAAGTCATGAGAAAAACTTCAAAAACAAAAAATTCTAACTATAAAATCTTGTGTACAAAAATATGTGTGTGTATCCTAGAGCCAATTTCCAAAACTCAACCTTTAACAATCAATTCTTACATTGGTTCTAAGTACTATAAGTGCTTCAAGAGGGCTTTTCACCATAAGGTCTTCAACACTTGATTCTTGAGCCCAATTTGAGTTGACTTGAGTCCAAAATACTTGCTTATAGGGAATAAACCTACTAGATGAGTTAGATCCCTGAAACACACTTAACCAATAAACAATATTAGTACAAATAACTAATATGTTTGTAATCATCAAAACACACTTAAATACGGGTGATTGTAACCTTGGGCCAACAATCTCCCCCTTTTTGATGATGACAAAACATATACGTTATTTAAACAAAAATGTAAGAAGAGCTTGGAAAGCTCCCCCTCAAATAATGCTATGTATCAAGAAAAGCTAAATACATAAGGCATTTGAAAAACACATAGTTTTGGCAAAAACTCAAATACATCAAAATACATCATAAACAAACAAAAACTCTTTATCTTTCTCCCCCTTTTTATCATACATCAAAAAGGGTTAAAACAACGCAAACAAAATATTAAAGAGAATTTTATCTTTAAGAATCCATAATACAAACATTCAACTCACCACAAATAAAAGAGAATCTAGCATAGTCTAAAGGTTTAGTAAAAATATCGGCAAGTTGAAAATCGGTAGAAACATAGTCTATATCAATATCACCTTTCTCATAATGATCTCTAAGAAAGTGATACCTAATGTCAATGTGTTTGGTTTTACTATGTTGATTTGCATTCTTTGTCATGTGAATAGTACTAGTATTATCACAAAATATTTTAACATGATCAAAGTGTAAATCATAGTCGAGGAGAGTATGTTTCATTCAAAGAACTTGTGCACAACAAGCTCCGGCCGCAACATACTCCGCCTAGGCGGTTGAAAGGGCTACCGAATTTTGCTTTTTGGAAGACTAAGATACAAGACAATTACCTAGAAATTGACATGTTCCACTTGTGCTCTTCCTATCTACCCTACAACCCGCATAGTCGGCATCCGAAAAACTCGTCATTGAAAATTGGCCGGTTTTCGGATACCACAAACCAATTTCAATAGTGCCCTTAAGGTATCTAATTATGCGTTTAATCGCAATTATATGAGACTCTTTAGGACAAGATTGAAAACGTACACAAAGACAAACAGAAAACATAATATCCGGCCTACTAGCCGTCAAATACAATAAACTATCAATCATGCTACGATAAAGCTTAATGTCTACACTTTTACCTTGTTCATCCTTGTCAAGCTTGGTAGTTGTTGCCATGGGAGTTTTGCTCACTTTAGATCCTTCAAGCCCGAACCTTTTGATTAATTCCTTTGTGTACTTGGCTTGATTGATGAAGATCCCATCCTTCCTTTGCTTGATTTGGAGTCCAAGGAAATAGTTGAGTTCCCCCATCATAGACATTTCAAATTCTTCCTTCATGCATGATTCAAAAGCTTGGCAAAGAGATTCATTAGTAGAACTAAAAATAATGTCATCAACATAAATTTGCACAATAAGAATATCTTTTTCTACATGTTTTGTAAATAAAGTTGTGTCAATTTTTCCTTTCTTAAACCATTTGAAATTAAGAATGAAGAAAGTCTTTCATACCAAGCCCTAGGGGCTTGTTTTAAACCATAAAGAGCTTTATCTAATTTAAACACAAAATCCGGATGTGTAAGATCAACAAACCCGGGGGGTTGTTCAACATACACCTCCTCTTCAATAAAACCATTTAGAAAAGCACTTTTAACATCCATTTGAAACAATTTAAAATCTTTATATGAGGCAAATGTTAGTGTCATCCGTATGGCTTCAAGCCGTGCTACGGGTGCAAAGGTTTCTTCAAAATCGATTCCTTCGATTTGAGTGTAACATTGGGCAACTAACCTAGCTTTATTCCTAACAACGTTACCCGATTCATCCAACTTGTTCTTAAAGATCCACTTAGTACCAATTGTTGGTCTATCGTGGGGCCTAGGAACAAGGTGCCAAACTTGGTTGCGCTCAAATTGATTGAGTTCCTCTTGCATAGCTAGCAACCAATATGAATCGGCCTCGGCTTCGAGGACGTTCTTGGGTTCAACATGAGAAATGAATGCATAATGACCACAATAATCATGAAGTTTAGAGCGAGTGGTTACCCCTTTTGATACTTCACCTATGACGAGGTCCTTGGGATGATGAGGATTGTATCTCCAATCCTTTGGAAGTCGTTGAGTAGGCTCCATGTCAATTGATTGAATTTCATGTCCTTGAGCCTCTTCTACTTTACCTTTACTTCCTTCATCATCCTTTGGCTTGTCTCCCATAGTAGGTGTATCCTCCAAGGTCACTTTCTCCAAGCCTTCATCCAATGCATCTATTTCTACAACATTCTTAACAAACAAGTTAGATTCTTCAAACTTAACATGTATAGATTCCTCAATAGTCAAAGATGATCTATTGAAGATTCTATAAGCCTTACTAGTGTTAGAATAACCAACAAAAATAGCCTCATAAGATCTAGCATCAAATTTTCCCAAATTATCTTTTGTATTTAAAACAAAACATTTGCATCCAAAAACCTTGAAATATGAAACATTTGGTTTTCTAGAGAAGTACATTTCAAAAGAAGTCTTTGAAGTATTTTTACATAAGAAAACACGATTTGATATATAGCATGATGTATTAACGGCCTCGGCCCACAAATAATGTGGTAGACCATATTCACTTAGCATTGTCCTAGCCATCTCTTGTAAAGTTCGATTTTTCCGTTCAACTACTCCATTTTGTTGTGGAGTTCTAGGACAAGAAAGTTCATGCTTTATTCCATGTTCTTCACAAAAAGTGGTAAAGGGTAGGTTAATGAATTCACCTCCTCTATCACTTCTTATCCTTAAAATTGAAACATCTTTTTCTTTTCAACTCTTTTCTTAAAAGATTGGAAATATGTAAATGCTTGATTTTTGTGTTCAAGAAAGAAAACCCAAGTAAACCGCGAAAAGTCATCAACCAAAACAAATGCAAATCTATTCCCACTTAGACTTTTGGTTTGTGTAGGGCCAAATAGATCCATATGGATTAACTCCAAAGGACGTGATGTCATGATATCTTTAATTGACTTGAAAGAAGACTTAGTTTGTTTCCCAAATTGACATGCGTCACAAACTCGGTCCTTTTCAAAACTCAAACAAGGAATACCTTTCATCATTTCCTTTGTGTTTAACCTAGAAATATGGTCAAATGAAATATGACCTAATCTTCTATGCCACAACCAAGAGTCATCATCGAGGGCTTTTAAACAAGTAATATTACAAGACATATTAGACATATCTATCATATAAACATTACTTTCACGAAAATCGGAAAACACACAAGTATTAGAAACTCTATCAATTACTTTACAAACTACATTATCAAAAACAACATCAAAGCCTTTATCACAAAGTTGACTAACACTCAAGAGGTTATGCTTGAGGCCATCAACTAAAACTACATTCTCAATTAAAGGGGATGTGCCGAGTTTTACATTACCAATACCGATGATTTTACCCTTGGCATCATCTCCGAAGGTGACGGTGCCACCTTCATGGTATCTTGATAGGGTTGCAAAGTTGTTGATGTCCCAAGTCATGTGCCTTAAGCAACCACTATCAAGATACCACAATCCTCTACGTCGTTGGACCTTGGAAGGTACCTACATCATTTAACAAATTCATTGACTTTGGTACCCAAATTTTCTTGGGTCCTTGAAAGTTAGTGTTTCGAACCCAAACATTATGACATGATGCACTTAGTCTATCATAGCAAAAATTAGCTAAGTGCCCTTTCCGCCCACAATGTGAACATGAGTACACTCTACCATACATGAATGCATGATGTGCGTGTGAAGTGTGAGCATGTTTTGGGGGTTTGCCACGATGTAAAGGTTGTGTGGTATGAACATGAGCATGAGCATGGTAAACATTTTTCTTAGGGGCTTGTTTCTTAGGAAACATGGCCTCTATCTTCTTCTTATCAAACTCACAATTTTTTAAAACAATTCCTAATGAGTCTATTCTTTCTTTAAGCATGGTAATCTCATTAGAATCAACTAGTGGGGACATGCCTTTACAAGAAATCTTATACTTGTCAAAATCTTTTTGAGTGGAAACAAGAGTGGAAAGTAATTCATCTTTTTCTTTAGAAATAGTAAATACTTGAAGATTAAGAGATTCATTTTCCTTTTTCATTTTTAAATACTTTTTCTTTAGGAAATCATAATTATGTGATAATTCTACAAAAGCTTCTCTTAATTCATCCATGGAAAGTTCATCATTAAGAGAAGTGGAAGGGGTTACCTTGCTTGTGCTTTCATTTGCCATGAAGCACATGTTGGCGGTATCAATCTCCTCCTCGGATTCGCTCTCGGAATCCCATGTAGCTTTCATTGCCTTCTTCTTGTAAGGCTTCTTTGAGGTGGAGGGCTTCACTTTATCCGGGCACTCCGCAACAATGTGTCCTGGTCTTTGGCAATTGAAGCAAATTATCTTTCTTTCTTCTTTGCCTCCTTGCCATCTCCTTCTTCCTTGAAATTTAGCCTTGTTGTACATCCTCCGGACGTTCTTCACAAGAAGTGAGAGCTCTTCGTCATCTTCTTCTTCATCGTCTTCGTCAGAGTGTGTGGATTGACTTTTGAAGGCTATAGTCTTTTTCTTGGAAGGAGCCATATCTTCCCTTGCCTTTCTTTCCATCTCATGGGTTTTGAGGTTCCCAATGAGACCTATTAGCTCCATCTCCTCCTTGTCATTGAGTTCCTTCAAGGTTGTTGCTTTTACTTCCCATGAAGGAGGAAGAGCCGGATGATCTTTCTAACTCTTTGGTCATTGTCAATACCATCACCTAGAGAAGAAAGTCCATTAGTAATCTTAGTAAATTTTGTAACCATATCATCTATGGTTTCATTTTCTTGCATGCAAAAGTTTTCATAATTGGACCGAAGAAGGTCTATCTTAGCCCTCTTCACTTGTGAAGTCCCTTCATGTGTAACTAGCAAATGTGTCCAAATTTCATATGCGGACTTGCAATGAATAACTCTAGCTATATCATCATCATTGAGGGCTTGAAGTAGTGCATAGTAAGCCCTAGCATTGGCATCAAATTCCTTAGTCTCAATTTCGGACCAAGTAGATTCATCACCGGGGGGTGCACTAAAGGGTTTGGTCATGGCTTTGCAACTCGACTACCTAGAGATTGCAAGAAAACGGTCATCTTAACCTTCCATATGAGAAAGTTAAGTCCATCAAACTTAGGAGGGCTTTTAATACCATCGGCCATTTTTACTAAGTGAGAATGAATGAAATGATTAGCAATATTAGGATCTCTCTAAGGTTGTTAAGCCAAAATCCTAGAGTCCAAGCTCTGATACCAATTGAAAAACACCTAGAGGGGGGGTGAATAGGTGTAATTGCTAATCTAACAATCTTTTTAAAACTAAGATGTGTGAATGATGCAACGATCTCTCAAAATAAGACTAAGAGCCGAATACCCCGTGAGAGGTTCTGATCTCCTTCCTCCCAATTCCCCTTGAATGGGTTAGAGGTGCGCAATGCAACCTTATTGTATGAGAATTGATCGAACAAAGTATGAATAAAATGCAATGATGAAATGCACACAAGATATATCACAAGTATCACAAGTAATAACACAAGGAAAAAAAACTAGATCTCAAGCAAGTAATTGAAAGCAATAGAGTGCAAGAGAAATTTAAAGCAAAAATGAACGCAAGGCAATCGCAAACACAAGATGTTTGTTTCGAGGTTCGAGCCACCGCTCTACTCCCCGCCTTCACCTCCGTGAAGGGTTTCCACTATCCACCGAGGACGCTTACAACGGTCTACCGAAGACCCGAGCACCGAGCTCCACCAAGTACAATAACCTCTACCGAAGAGGTATCTCCACAAGAACAAGATGAGGAACAAGTAACCAAAGTGATCACAACTAGATCACTAAACTCTTTACAATATCTCACTCTTTTACAACTTCCTTATAGAATGAGTAAGGGATTTTGGCTCTATGAAGTGTAGTGAGAAAAACTCAGTTGTAGAGATGATTTTTGCTAACAAACACAACTGAAAACAAGCTCAAGAAAGAGTAGGAAATGGAGAGCTTAAACACTTTTCTTTTCTCTTTGAAAACTTTGAAAACTTGAGGATTTTTCTTGGTATTTTGCAAGAGACTCTTCTCCTCTATTTATAAAAATAATTTATTTTGACCTTATTTGCTCTGAAAAAGATCTGGAAAACCCTGAAAAAGTCTGCCAAAAGGCAGTCCAAAAAACAGATTTCAGAATTGCACAAAAGAGGAAAGAGCCGTTGGGCTGTTGCAGGCCTAGCGGTCGACCGGGCCGGTCGACCGCCAACTCAGCAGGCAAAGAGCCGTTGGGCTCGGGTCGACCGCCCGGGTCGACCGTCCTAAAAGACAAAACACAGCTTTCTTCTTGCGGTCGACCGGGCGGTCGACCCAGAAAACCCGAGAGCAACTGCTTTCAGTCGGTCGACCCGGCGGTCGACCGACAGACGTGCACAAACGTGCACGTCCTGGCACTGGCGCCGGTCGACCGTGCCGGTCGGCCGGTCAGCCTGAAATAAGAAAAACAGCAGGATTTTTGAAGTTGGAAAATTTTGTAAAAAATGTTTTGATGTAAGGAAAGCTAAGTAATATGCTGGAAAGAGTATACATACATGATCTAAACATAATATATGTCTTTGTAAAACTTGGAGTCATGTATATTTGTCAAGTCATGAGAAAAACTTCAAAAACAAAAAATTCTAACTATAAAATCTTGTGTACAAAAACATGTGTGTGTATCCTAGAGCCAATTTTCAAAACTCAACCTTTAACAATCTAATTCTTACATTGGTTCTAAGTACTATAAGTGCTTCAAGAGGGCTTTTCACCATAAGGTCTTCAACACTTGATTCTTGAGCCCAATTTGAGTTGACTTGAGTCCAAAACACTTGCTTATAGGGAATAAACCTACTAGATGAGTTAGATCCCTGAAACACACTTAACCAATAAACAATATTAGTACAAATAACTAATATGTTTTGTAATCATCAAAACACACTTAAATACCGGTGATTGTAACCTTGGGCCAACATGTAGTTGAACGGAAAAATAGAACATTACAAGAGATGGTTAGGACAATGCTTAGTGAATATGGTCTACCACATTATTTGTGGGCCGAGACCGTTAATACATCATGCTATATATCAAATCGTGTTTTCTTGTGTAAAAATACTTCAAAAACTTCTTTTGAAATGTACTTTTCTAGAAAACCAAATGTTTCATATTTCAAAGTTTTTGGATACAAATGTTTTGTTTTAAATACAAAAGATAATTTAAGAAAATTTGATGCTAGATCTTATGAGGCAATTTTTGTGGGTTATTCTAATACTAGTAAGGCTTATAGAATCTTCAATAGATCATCTTTGACTATTGAGAAATCTATACATGTTAAGTTTGAAGAATCTAACTTGTTTGTTAAGAATGTTGTAGAAATCGATGCATTGGATGAAGGCTTGGAGAAAGTTACCTTGGAGGATACACCTACTATGGGAGACAAGCCAAAGGATGATGAAGGAAGTAAAGCTAAAGTAGAAGAGGCTCAAGGAAATGAAAATCAAACAAATGAAGTAGAGCCCTCTCAACAACTTCCAAAGGATTGGAGATACAATCCCCATCATCCCAAGGACCTCGTCATAGGTGAAGTATCTAAAGGGGGTAACCACTCGCTCTAAACTTCATGATTTTTGTGGACACTATGCTTTTATTTCACATTTTGAACCCAAAAACGTTCTCGAAGCCGAGACCGATTCATATTGGTTGCTAGCTATGCAAGAGGAGCTCAATCAATTTGAGCGCAACCAAGTTTGGCACCTTGTTCCTAGGCTCCACGATAGACCAACGATTGGTACTAAGTGGATCTTTAAGAACAAGTTGGATGAATCGGATAACGTTGTTAGAAATAAAACTAGGTTAGTTGCCCAAGGTTACACTCAAATCGAAGGAATCGATTTTGAAGAAACCTTTGCATCCGTAGCACGGCTTGAAGCCATACGGATGACACTAGCCTTTGCCTCATATAAAGATTTTAAATTATTTCAAATGGATGTTAAAAGTCCTTTTTAAATGGTTTTATTGAAGAGGAGGTGTATATTGAACAACCCCCCGGGTTTGTTGATCCTACATATCCGGATTTTGTGTTAAATTAGATAAAGCTCTTTATGGTTTGAAATAAGCCCCTAGGGCTTGGTATGAAAGACTTTATTCATTTTTAATTTCTAATAGTTTTAAGAAAGGTAAAATTGACACCACATTGTTTACAAAACATGTTAAAAATGATATTCTTATTGTGTAAATTTATGTTGATGACATTATTTTTGGCTCTACTAATGAATCTCTTTGCCAAGCCTTTGAATCATGCATGAAGGAAGAATTTGAAATGTCTATGATGGGGGAGCTTAACTATTTCCTTGGACTCCAAATCAAGCAAAGAAAGGATGGGATATTCATCAATCAAGCCAAGTACACAAAGAAACTAATCAAGAGGTTCGGGCTTGAAGGCGCTAAAGTGAGCAAAACTCCCATGGCAACAACTATAAAGCTTGACAAGGATGAACAAGGTAAAAGTGTAGACATTAAACTTTATCGTAGCATGATAGGCAGTTTATTGTATTTGACGGCTAGTAGGCCGGATATTATGTTTTCCGTTTGTCTTTGTGCACGTTTTCAATCTTGTCCTAAAGAGTCTCACATAATTGCGGTTAAAGGCATAATTAGATACCTTAAGGGCACTATTGAAATGGGTTTGTGGTATCCGAAAACCGGCCAATTTTCAATGACGAGTTTTTCGGATGCTGACTATGTGGGTTGTAGGGTAGATAGGAAGAACACAAGTGGAACATGTCAATTCCTAGGTAATTGTCTTGTATCTTGGTCTTCCAAAAAGTAAAATTCGGTAGCCCTCTCAACCGTCGAGGCGGAGTATGTTGCAGCCGAGCTTGTTGTGCACAAGTTCTTTGGATGAAACATACTCTCCTCGACTATGACTTGCATTTTGATCATGTTAAAATATTTTGTGATAATACTAGTACTATTCACATGACAAAGAATGCAAATCAACATAGCAAAACCAAACACATTGACATTAGATATCACTTTCTTAGAGATCACTATGAGAAAGGTGATATTGATATTGATTATGTTTCTACCGATTTTCAACTTGCTGATATTTTTACTAAACCATTAGATTATGCTAGATTATCTTTTATTTGTGGTGAGTTGAATGTTTGCATTATGGATTCTTAAAAATAAATTTCACTTGATTTGTTTTTGTTTAACCCTTTTTGATGTATGACAAAAAGGGGGAGAAAAAGAATAAGTTTGTTGTTTAAAAAGAATAAGTTTGTTGTCTATTGTGTTTTCAATGCTTTATGTATCTTGCTTTTCATTGTCATTCTTTATACGTAGCATTATTTGAGGGGGAGCTTCCAAGCTCTTCTTCCATTTTTGTTTAAATAACTTATATGTTTTGTCATCATCAAAAAGGGGGAGATTGTTGGCCCAAGGTTACAATCACCCGTTTTTAGTGTGTTTTGATGATTACAAAACATATTAGTTATTTGTACTAATAATGTTTGTTGTTTTAGTATATTTCAGGGTTCTAATTAAACTAGAAGGTTTCTTCCCTAAAGGAAGGTGTTTTGACTCAAGTCACCTCAATTCGGGCTCAAGTATCAAGCTTGCAAGATCATATGGAGAAGCCCACTTGAAGAACTTGTAGTCCTTTAGAACCAATGTAAGAAATAGTTTGTTAAAGTTTGAGTTGTAGAATATTGGCTCTAGGATACACACACACATTTTCAAAAATACAGTTTTTAGTTTTGGTATTTGTTTTTAAGTTCATGCCTTGATTCTTATACATGATTCCAAAATCCTTACAAATTCTATATCTTGTTTACACCATGTATAACTATCTTTTACAACATGATACTTAACTTCATATGCCTACAAAATTATCTTCAAAATATTTCACAAAAATTCCAAATTCTGTTCTTACTGTTTTTCTGTTTAAGGCAAGACCGGCCGACCGGACCGGTCGACCGAAGCCTGTATCAGGACGTGCACGCTTGTGCATGTCTGTCGGCCGACCGTCCGGGTCAACCGACTGAAAGCAGTTTTGCTCTCGGGTTTTCTGGGTCGACCGCCCGGTCGACCGCCTTCAGAAAACTGTGTTTTCTTTTAGAGGACGGTCGGCCGGTCGGTCGACCCGAGCCCAACGGCTATATGCCAGCAAGGCGGACGGCCGACCGGACCGGTCGACCGCCAAGCCTGCAAAGCCCCAATGGCTCTTTCCTCTTTGGTGAAATTCTGAAAATCTGTTTTGGTCTGTTTTGAAACAGATTTTCTCTGATCTTTAGGGATTAGTTTCTGATCAAATAAGCTTTATTTTAAAGTGTTTTAATCCCTTTTTCTCCCTATAAATAGAGGAGAATAGTCTCTTGCATAAAAAAAGAAAAATACCTAAGTGTTCAAAGTTTTTAAAAGAGAAGAAAAGTTTTTTTTAAGCTCTCCATTTTTCCATTCTTTCTTGAGCTTGTTTTCAGTTGTGTTTTCTAGCAAAAATCATTTAACAACTGAGTTCTTTCTCACTACACTTCTTAGAGCCAAAATTCCATACTCAATCTATAAGGAAGTTGTAAAGAGAAGAGTGTTTGTAAAGAGTTTGTGATCCTTTTAGAGATCACTTGGCTACTTGTTACTCTTTGTTCATCTTGTGGAGACACCTCTTCGGTAGAGGTTCTTGTAAGTGGTGGAGCTCGGTGCTCCGGTCTTCGGTAGACCTTGTAATCGTCCTCGGTGGTTAATGGAAACCCTTCACGGAGGTGAAGGCGGGGAGTAGAGCGGTGGCTCGAACCTCAAAACAAACATCTTGTGTTTGCGATTGCTTTGTGTCCTTATTTGCTTTAAATTTCTCTTGCACTCTATTGCTTTAAATTACTTGCTTGAGATCTTATTTTCTTTACTTGTGATATATTGTGTGCATTTCATCATTGCATATTATTCATTCTTGTCCGACCAATTCTCATACAACAAGGTTGCATTGCGCACCTCTAACCCATTCAAGGGAATCAGGAGGAAGGAGTTCAGAACCCTTCATGGGGTATTCGGCTTTTAGTCTTATTTTGAGAGATCGTTGCATCATTCATCCATCTTAGTTTTAAAAAGATTGTTAGATTAGCAATTACACCTATTCACCCCCCTCTAGGTGTTTTTCAACATTGGGGGCCGAGACAATGTCTGGAGAGAGGAAATGGAGCTTCAAATTTGTCTCCAAGGACCATGATCAGGGGCTTAGTCGAGGGAAGGAGCCTCTATCTCTGATTGGAGGTCGAGGTTTATGAGGATGAGCATAGGCGGCCTTCTTCTTTTGCAAAGGGCGATCAGGAGGAGGCTGATGGGGGGCAGCGCCGGAGGCTCGGTTGCGAGCGCGGCTGGCGCTTGTGAGACGAGAATCAAGAGAATGAACGGACTCTTTTGAGTTCCCTATTCTCGTTACCCCTCCCAAGATGGGGGGAGAGCGGCCGAGGCTGACCGATGGGGATTCTGGTGCTGTCAACTCGCCGGAGAAAGCACCGAAGGCGAGTTTCGATGATTACTCTATTTCGTTCCAGGAAAAGGACAGGGATCTGAGGCGGTGTGATGAGCATGTCGCCGACGTGGATTGTGGTGGACTAGCTGTCCTCGTCTCCTGTACTTCACCGGAGACGGAGACCTGTGCCAGAATGGCCTCTGGTGAGAACTAGCCAGGGTCGACAACGAGTTCAACAAAGATCCACTCACATCTATTGCGGGGCTCGGAGGGGAGGCATCGATTTTCGCGTCGGTCGTTTGCTAGGCTAGGGGCAGGGTCGACAACTAGGTTGGCAGAAAGGATAGCGGCGGGCGAGGGGGCTGAGGGATTTTGAATTCAAATTTTCAAATTGATTGAGGGGATCGAATTCAACTTCGATTGCGCATGCGGGTGCTAGTTTATCGGTTGGAGCTGGTTTCAAGTTTGGAGAGGATCCAGACCCGCTTAGTGACAAGGCCAAGCGAAATTTGGATTCTGGGCCGGATTCTGAGCCTTCTAGGGCGTCTTGTGGGCCTGATTGCAAGGGTCAGGACGAGATGCATAGGCTATAAAGTGATGTGGGGAAGGGGTCTAAAGAGAATTTTGGTGTTTTTGGCCCGGGTTGTCATGGGCCGGCTGGTGGGCCTAGTGGAATTATAGGGATTTTGAGAGAGATCCGAGTGGGGTTGGACCGGGGTTGTCGAGGGCCATGTGGGATAGACTTGGCGACAGATATTGTCTGTTCTGAAGGGGTGCTCAGCAAGATAACCAGCGGGCTTGGCCAAGAACCTTTCAGTGGCAATGGCTTCATCTTTAGCGTGGTGCACAGGGATTGCAGGAGTTGTTTAAAGAATTCGAGAATTTCATGAGCATGTACCCATCAAGCAATCAAGGGAAGGCCAAAAAAAGATTAAGGGGAAAGCAATGGGAGAGATCCTGTATGGAGAGGTGCTCGGCTCTTAACTAGGCGGTTTTTGAGGGAAGGAGGTGTTTTCGCGTCTGCAATGGAGGAGATTTTTTTTGGCTACACAGGTGGAGGGTGAGAGTAAGACTGAGTCATTCACCGAATTTCGTTGACTGAAATGATTCACATCACTTTTGTCATGAAACAATCGAGCCCTGTTGTTCTGGCCTCACCTTTCCTCACTATGAGAATCATACAATAGTTCTTTCCTTTGAAGGAAAAACAAAAAAGGTTCAGTTTTATCTTCCCTGATTCTAGTTTTTACCCAACATGGTTGGTGTTTCCACTCGGGAGGGCTAATTGCCATCTTTGCAATCCCATGTTCAGCTCTGGGTTGGAGGGGAAGGAAATGTAGCTTCTTTAAGATCTTATTTAGGACGTGTTTGTTTCGCCGCAAAACGCCGCAAAATGCAAGTCGTAAAACTTCTTTTCCATTTTTCGTTGTTTGTTTCGCTGAAAAACAAGTTGCAAAATGCAACTCTTCTTTTCCCACTTGCAGTTGCTACAATTAAATTTGTGGTCATATAAATCTCACTTTTACACTCATATTTTCCACTTGCAGTTGCTACAGTTAATTTTGTGGTCATGTAACTCTCACTTGTAGTACACTTACAGTTCAAAACAGTTACTTAATAATCAATATATAATTTAATATTATTAAATATTTAATATTTTAAATAGTGTTCAATTTCTTATTTAATTATTTTATATTTTTAATGTTTAATTTTTTTATTGTTTTTAATATTGTTTTAATATTTAATATTTTACTATTTTAATTTAATATTTTTATTTAATACTTTATTTAATACTTTATTATTTTATTAATACTTATTCCATTTTTTATTATTTTATTTAGAGTTAATATTTTATTAATATAACAATATTATACTTTACTATATATTTAATTATTTATTTTTTATATAAAAATTTAATTTATTAATATCATAATATATTTTATTATTATATTAATATTTTATTATGTTATATTGTACTAATAATTCAGTATAATAATACTATAATGATAATTTATTATTAAATTATAATTATATTTTACTTTGTTAATTTAATATTTCTACAATATTATAGTAATATTATAATAAAATTCATATTATAATAATTTTCAAGTATTTTTAATATTATAATATTATAACTATATTTTATTATTTTTGTAAGATTTTTTAATATTTATATTTTATTAGTATTCTTAAAATTTTATTAATGTTCTTTAGATTTTCTTAAAATTTTATATTATTTATTTAGTTAATATTATAGTAATATTTTACTATTTATACTAATATTTTATTAATATTATTGTTATAATAAAATATTAAGATTATTAATTTTTTATCTCAAATTTATTAATACAATTTAATTTGCAATAGTAGATTTAATTTAATAGTATTTATAATATTTAAATCACTGCTACAGTTAATTTTGTGGTCAACTTTTCTACTTCCACTTTTACATTACCAACCAAACACCGTAAAATACATATACTTTATCATTTATACTTTCACTTTATCAACCAACACCGTAAAACACAATATATTTTTCCATTTACACTTCACTTTATCAATCAAACACCGTAAAACACAATATATTTTCTCTGCTATCGTTCACTTTTTTCATTCTCATTTTACGACTTACGACTTGTGACGTTTTGCAATGAAACAAACAGGCCCAGTCTCATTCTGACGGCCTTCAACTCAATTACTATATTTGGATTGGCCCTTTGATCGTGTAAATAGTAAATTTTGCTAATATTGCTGAATTCTGGAATCTGATACATAAAAAATTAAAAAAAATGTTTTAAGATCAGAACATCATGACTGAAGATATAGATCATATAAATTTTATTTTTATTTTTTCCCCTTCTAAAATCATAATTACAGTGGCCAAGGTAATTGCAGCAAGAATTGTACATGTTTCAACGCAAGAACTGTATATATTTTTGGATTATGTCTCATATAATCATATGATTCAGGTATTTAGAAAATCTGACATCACGACGAATTTAATTTTTTTCCGCATGAAACTTTAGCACGTCTAAATTTTCAGAATAAGGTCATGATTGAGATTCACCATATTTCATCCGCCTTTTAGAGAAAATCTGCAGGGATCTGTCGATATCATAGACGACGGCTTTAAGTTGGCAAAACCAGACTTGTACTTTACTCTTCCTTTAGGCAAGGTGCAATACAATCTCTAGTATAGATTCCGACAAGCTTCTTATCTCCTTGTCAGTGTCTGATGGCTGCCAAACTTGCACATAGTTCTTACAGAAAGTGTTCTTCATTGATTGCCCGCCATTACAAAGATTGATTGTTCCTCTATCGATCAGCTCTCTGAAGAAAACAAAGGCTGAATAAAATAGGAGGGCTGTCAGCGAAGCTTGTATTTGTTGGAATATCAAATAAAAATGTCTTTATGACATTAATTTTAGAAGAAGAAGAGACCATAAGAAATGAAGAGTCATCATCATTAATTTAGAGAAATGAAGAGTCATCATCATCATTATGAGAAATGAAGAGTCATCATCAATTGAAAGAAATGAAGAGTCATCATCTTCAATTAGGAGGAATGAAGAGTCATCATCATCAATTTGGAGTCATCGTCAATTGAGAGAAATAAAGAGTCATCATCTTCAATTAGAAGGAATGAAGAGTCATCATCATATATGCATTATTGTCATTTGCCTATAAAAGGCTAGTGTATCTCTTTGTTTTTAATCAAACAAGCAAGCAAGAAAGAAAAGTTGAATAAGATCCATTCTCCACTTAACATTTTAGATTATAGTATATTAGTCCGTAGACTAGTATACAACAATTGGTATCAGAGCCAATTCAATTTTTATTTCATTTCCTCTTCTCCTCATGGTCTCCACCAACAATCTCATCAATCCACAAGTGCCCAAATTATTGAAAGATAACTATGAGAGTTGGTCAATTCAGATGAAAGCTCTATTTGATTCTCAAGAGTTGTGGGAGCTAATCTTTGATGGGTTTAAGGAACCCACACCGGAGGTAGAAGCCGCCTACACTGCCGAAGAGAAGAAGGCTCTTAAAGAGCAAAGAAAGAAGGATAGCAAGGCTCGTTTTCTACTCTTTCAAGGGTTGGACGAGTCTACCTTCGAGAGAGTTGCCGAAGCAACGACGAGCAAGGAAGCATGGGAAATCCTTACTACCATCTACAAAGGAGCCGAGCGGGTGAAGCGAATTCGCCTTCAAACTTTGAGGGGCGATCTTGAAGCCGCTCAAATGAAAGATGAAGAAAAAATCTCCGATTATTATTCACGATTACTTCTAATTATGAATAAAATGAGGAGAAATGGAGAGAAGATGGAGGACATCCGAGTGATGGAGAAATTGCTGCGATCCCTCACATCAAAGTTCGGGCACGTGGCAGCGGCAATTGAGGAGTCTAAGAATTTGGAGGAGATCTCAATAGAGGAGCTTTTGGGATCCCTCCAAGTTCATGAGCAACGCATGCAAAAGAAGACTGGTTCCATAGTCTTGGAACAAGCATTAGAGTCCAAGCTGACTCTAAATGATCGTGGCTCACATAATAGAGGTCGTGGTCGTGGTAGAGGTAGGGGACGTGGTCCCCAACAACGAACCACTCAAAATCAAGTGGAGTTTCAAAGCTTCAGAGGTCGAGGACGAAGCAATCGGGGAAGATTTACATCTGGACGTGGAAACAACAAGAACGTCCAATGTTACAACTGTCAAAAATTTGGACACTATGCCTCGGATTGCTGGCACAGAACTGAAGATCTTACCAATCTTGCCGAAGCAACAAATGACGTGGGTAATAACTCTACTCTTCTTCTTGCTCATGATGATTCAAGTGTTCAGAATGATGTTTGGTACCTTGACTCGGGTGCTAGCAACCACATGTGCGGGAAGAAAGAACTATTCATGGAACTCGTAGAAGGAGTTCATGGAAGTGTGAGCTTGGGAGATTCTTCAAAACTCTCCGTTGAAGGTAGAGGGAAGATCAAAATCTATCAAAAGGATGGTAAGCCCGAGTATATTTCCGATGTTTATTATATTCCTAACATGAAAAGTAATATTCTCAGCATCGGTCAATTACTCGAAAAAGGATATAAAGTATATATGGAGAACAACTACCTTTGGTTGAAAAATGCAAAATGAGGTCTTATAGCTTGTATTAAGATGACAAGGAACCACATGTTTCCCTTGCATCTAAACACAAAAGTTGAGAAGTGTTTTCAAGGACTCATGAAGAATGAGTCATGGAGGTGGCATCTTCGCTTCGGTCATCTAAATTTCAGCGGCCTGAAGCTACTATCTACAGTCGGCATGGTACGAGGTTTACCAACAATCGATCCACCAAGTCATACTTGTGAAGTTTGCATAATTGACAAGCAAACACGACTTCCTTTTCCCAATGGAAAGTCGTGGAGAGCAGAGGCACCATTACAACTTGTTCATACTGACACTGCGGACCGCTAGATCCCGTCTCTTTAGGAGGGAGCAAGGCATAAAGAGGCAGTTTACTACTGCCTATACACCACAACAAAATGGCATCGCAGAAAGAAAGAACCGCACTATTCTTGACATGACAAGAACCATGCTTAAAGAAAAGGGACTGCCGAAGCAGTTTTGGGCGGAAGCTGTGGCATGTTCAAACCTACCTGCTCAACCGGTGCCCGACGAAGCAAGTGAAGGGCAAGACGCCTCAAGAAGCATGGAGCGGCTATACGCCTAATGTCGCACACCTACGAATTTTTGGGTGTGTTGCATATGCTCAAGTACCTGAAGTCAAAAGGAAGAAGCTTGACAATCATGGTAAAAAATGCATTTTCATCGGATATAGCGAGGAGTCGAAGGCATACAAGCTTTACAATCCACTAACTAAGAAACTAATGGTTAGTAGAGATGTTGTCTTCAATGAAGTTGAAGCATGGAGTTGGAGCAATGAAGAGACTGTCAAAGAGCAACCCATGGTGAATGAACCTGACGAGCCCCTACAAGAGGTTCCACCACCAACTACACCACCATCTCCTCAACATGCTACACCGTCTCCTGCAAGAGGTTCTCCATCTTCTGGGGAAGGTAGTAGTAGTGAATCCTCCGTGCAACGAGGTCCAATCAAAATGAGAAGCCTCAGGGAGATCTATGAGCAGATAGAAGAAGATTGAGAAATTAATCTCTTTTGTTTATATGCCGATCATGAGCCTCTCACTTTCCAAGAGGCTAAGAAAGAAAATTATTGACGATCAGCAATGAAGGAGGAGATGCATGCCATCTAGAAGAACGACACATGGGAGTTGACAATACTTCCATAAAATCACAAGGCGATAGGTGTCAAATGGGTGTACAAGATCAAACGCACAGCAGATGGTGAGGTTGATCGGTACAAGGCGAGGCTTGTGGCGAAAGGCTACAAACAAAAATACGGCATCGACTATGAAGAAGTCTTTGCACCAGTTGCTCGATTGGACACGGTGAGACTATTAATTTTCACTTGCAGCTCATCACAAGTGGAAGATATATCATCTAGATGTCAAGTCAGCATTTCTCAATGGTATTCTTGAAGAAGAGGTGTATGTACAACAACCAGAAGGTTTTCTGGTAAAAGGGCAAGAAGACAAAGTATATCACCTAAAGAAAGCCTTGTACGGCTTAAAGCAGGCACCACAGGCATGGAATGCCCGAATTGATGGTTATCTTCATCAAAACGGCTTTGCCAAATGTCCTTATGAGCATGCCATCTACATGAAGAGGAACCATCAAGGCGAATTTCTAATAATTTGTCTTTATGTTGATGACTTGTTATACACAGGAAGTTGCGTCGAGATGCTTGCTGAATTCAAGGAGGCGATGTTCAATGAATTTGAGATGACGGACAATGGATTGATGTCCTATTTTCTCAGTATCGAAGTGAAGCAACAACAAGATGAGATATTTATATCTCAAAAGAAGTACATGAAGGAGATCTTGGAGAAATTCAAGATGAGTAACTGCAACCCAGTAAACACCCCAATAGCCACAGGAATGAAGCTATCAAGAGAAGGAATTGGAGATTTTGTAGACTCGACTTTTTTCAAAAGTCTAGTTGGTAGCCTGAGGTACTTAACGATCACAAGGCCTGATATTGTTTACGGAGTCGGACTTGTGAGTCGCTATATGGAGACACCGAAGGAGTCTCATTGGCTAGCTGCAAAAAGAATTCTAAGGTATATCAAAGGCACACTCAACCTTGATCTATTTTATACTTATGGTGAAACTGCAGAGTTAGTATGCTATTCAGATAGCGACTGGGGAGGTGACCAAGATGAGAGGAAAAGCACCACTGACTATGTCTTCTATCTTGGGTCAACTGCATTTTCATGGACCTCAAAGAAGCAAGGAGTTGTGGCCTTATCTTCATGCGAAGCAGAGTATGTGGTAGCTTCATCTACTGTATGTGAAGCTATTTGGTTGCGGAACATTTTAAAGGAATTGGATCATCCACAAGAAGAAGCGACTGTAATATTTGTGGACAACAAATCAGCCATCCAACTTACAAAGAACCCAGTACATCATGGGAGGAGCAAACATATGATACACGGTTTCATTTTCTCAGAGGCCATGTAAAGCAGAAAACTGTGGAGCTGGAGTATTGTCATACCATGGAGCAAGTAGCAGATATTTTCACCAAGCCATTGCCTATTGAACCTTTCAGAAGGCTAAAAGAAATGCTCGGCATGAAAACATTTTGATTTGAGGGGGTGTGTTGGAATATCAAATAAAAATGTCTTTATGACATTAATTTTGGAAGAAGAAGAGACCATAAGAAATGAAGAGTCATCATCATCAATTTAGAGAAATGAAGAGTCATCATCATCATTAGGAGAAATGAAAAGTCATCATCATCAATTAGGAGAAATGAAGAGTCATCATCAATTGAGAGAAATGAAGAGTCATCATCTTCAATTAGGAGAAATGAAGAGTCATCATCATCAATTTGGAGTCATCATCAATTGAGAGAAATAAAGAGTCATCATCTTCAATTAGAAGGAATGAAGAGTCATCATCATCAATTAGGAGTCATCATCAATTGAGAGAAATAAAGAGTCATCATCTTCAATTAGAAGGAATGAAGAGTCATCATCATATATGCATTATTGTCATTTGCCTATAAAAGGCTAGTGTATCTCTTTGTTTTTTAATCAAGCAAGTAAGCAAGAAAGAAAAGTTGAATAAGATTCATTCTCCACTTAAAATTTTAGATTATAGTATATTAGTCCGTAGACTAGTATACAACAGTATTGACAAGGATAAATTGGCTACCTATTTGTTATTGTCAGCTCACCTTATCAAAACTGTCGACTACTAATTTACTCCGGATATTTATAGGTTCACTCAGTGACGGCAGGAAGTAATGGTCCAACAAGCATTTCTCACGTTTCCAAAAAGCATGATAACTAAAAAAGAAAAAAAATCTGTTGCATAAGAAGAACCAAAAAGCAAGCACAACATTTCTCGGAACGCACAAAAAGCCAGATTACTTATTTGTGAATAAAGCAGTGGCAAAAGTGAAGTTTAACTGACGAATATACTTGATCTATAAAAGTCCCAGTTGTTGATGAAGAAAAATCAATAAAACACATAATCAAAAAACACACCATATAAAAACCCAGTTGTTGATGAAGAAAAATCAATAAAACACATAATCAATAAAAAGCACCATCCGCTACTTCAAGCAATCATTTCATTGGCGGTTCAATTTCTTCAGGCACGAAGATTTTCCATTTAGAGCCAATATCCGATTTATGTGAAACAGATCTAGCAACGTTGGTAGACCTTGTAAAAGAGTGTTGATATGTTTTTAATGAATAGAAACAAATCAAACCATCTTTGTAGACTTTTTCTCAAAATCAATTAGCCACCCTAAAAGTCATTAATAGCCGCCTTAAAAGTCATCAATAGCCACCCTAAAAATCATCAATGGCCACCTTATGAAGATCTTAGCTATCGTAATGAAATCAATTCGATCACCGTATGATCATGATGTATGTGTGGGGTGAAGTGATAAAGGGGTTAGAAAATTTGCCTATAAATGGGCATTACATTGCATGAGATTTCAAGACAAGAAAGTGAGAACGAGAGATTTACTAAATATTGTATTATCCTCTCCTTTCTATTGCCATTTATCTTCCTTTTGTTAAGCTCTAATGAGTTTGGTTTCATTGGGCTTGAGTGAGTGAGATTAAAGTTTTAATCTCTTATATTTTCCCCTTTTGATTAGTGGATTTCTCTTTCTATCTTCTCCCATGGATGTAGGTCACATTGACTGAACCACGTTAAATACTGGTGTGCTGTCTTTTTTTTTATTTCTATTAGCTTATATTATTATCTGTTTAATCTCTTTTTATACTTGTCATCTCTTACATTAGAAACCCACTGCAGAGAGGATGATTTTTTTTTGTGAAGAAACAATAAGAGTGAAATGCGAAAGAGACTTACCACCACAACAAAGGAAAAAAAGAAAAGAAAAGAAAACTTGAAGATGAAGCACCAAAAAGCAAGGACAGAATTTCTTACAATAAGATCAAAAATCAGATCAACTGAAAGTAAAAAGTTTAAAACTAGTGAATAACGCAGTGCCAGCCAAAAGTAAAGTAATAGCTGTATTTGATCTACAAAAATTCCAATTATTGATGAAGGAAGATCAGACCTGATGCTTCAAGGTTCATCTACTGCTTCAGATCCAAGGAACGCAATAATTGGTGATACAGGCCAGACTTCAGAACCTGCTATAGTGAAGCTCTCCGGATGCTACAGTGCTCTCGGATACGCTGGCGCAGTTAAGTTGGTTGGAGGGGAGGGGAGGCTGGGTAATTGAATTAAATGGGTAAAGGTTAATGGGTTGATAACGGGTCGTGAATCATGGCTCGGCCCAGTTGAGTTTACCCGAATGCATTGAGAGAGAGAGAGAGAGAGAGAGAGAGAGCATAAGAGGAGCTGATGTAATTTCGTTGGTTTTTAGCTTGGATTTGTTTGAGATTTGATCTCTCTGAGCTCTCTCCTTTGTAAGAGATTAGGGCACTCTCTAATTGCCCTAGTTATCAATCAAATTACCCCTCAATTGCAAGTTCTCCTTGATCTTTTGCTGAACTTCAGGTGGAGATGGCGACTCGAGGTGGCGATTGGCGAACTCCGGGGATGCTTCCGGCGCGGGCTGTATCAATTGGAGTCTTCACCAGCAAAGTTTATATTGATTAAAAAAAAAAATCCCTTCTACTCCCCCTTTTCTTACACATTTATATGTATAATACATATTGGAAAGGGGTCTCTCTTTAGGCCCGGTTTCTTTCTCTAAAAATAAATAAATAATTCATGTATCTCCTACTTCAAATTGTGTTTATGTATATAATGCTTTGGTTGCGGCAAGACACCCTGAATTTTTTCTTTGCTTATTTCTGAATTTTATCTAGTTACAGTAATGCTCCAAACTCAAGAAATAAACAAGAAATAAGCAAAGATAAATTCAATATCTGCAGAGGCAAATATCCCCTCTTTGGTCCCGTTTGCTACTCAAAAAAACATCTGCGGAGGCAAACAGGAGCAAAACATTATAGAGAAGTGCACAACTTGAAAAAAGAAATAAAGGACATGTGTCACTGCACAACACCTCGTAGCCACCGCCGCCTCTAAGTTTAATTTATCACCATGCAAATCTGACCAACGACGATTAAATCAACACAAAGTACCTCCCGAAAGAGTAATAAATAATTTGCAGGAATCAGTATTCAAATGAATCTATTTCCCTTGTATTGAGAGTTAAAGAGATAAGAAGAAAAAAAATTTGGCAGAACAAGAAAACGTACAATGTGCGATAATAGAGAGAGACAGAGTACTACTTGAGACCATGAAGGCAAAAGTATGGTAGTTCGATTTCGCAGGGGAGAGTAGAGATTTGGCGAACGACCATCAAGGCAAAAGTATGGTAGTTCGATTTCGCAGGAGAGAGTAGAGATTTGGCGAACGACCATCAAGGCAAAAATATGGTAATTTTCCTCTCAAACTTTTTCACTACATATAGTTGGATAGAAACATACAAAGTTAATCCTTGCGGTTGAATATATGTATACAGATATGACGGGCTTGGCAGAGGGTTTGCACTGGCATGGGCTCAGGTCAGGCATGTTTTAGGGGAGAGAAAGAAGAAGATGAAGAAGAAAATCAGCCATTTTTTCATTTTTCTAAATGGTTCACATGCTTTCCAAAACTCCTTAGTTTTCAAGTTGGTCCTGAGAAAATTTCTTGTTCAACTCAAAAAAAAAAAAAAACATTTTGACGACTATTTTCTAATTCTCTTTATTCTAAAAAGTTAAAGAGGACTTACTGACTTTATTCTTACCAACATATAGTTGCCCAACATTACTTTTATTCTCTTTTATTTTTCTACACAAGTCTTCTTTATTCTCTTTGTTTTTTTATAATCATTTCCTCAAGTTCCTCCCGTGAGAAAAACAAATGATTTGCAGGATCCATTTTTCAAGTGAATCAATTTCCTTGGTTTTAAAAGTTAACAAGTACTTACTTTCTAGCTTCTACCAAGAGAGAATGGCAGAAAAAGTAGATAAAACTGTGATAACAGAGATAAAAGTTTTAGTACTTGAAAGCCATAGAGACAAAACTCCGGCACTTAAAGAAAGAGAGTGAAGAGCCACACACAGGGGCGGCTCAATTTCTAAGGAGAGCTTAGGCGAAAATTTTGAATGGGCCCTTTCAAAATATACTTAAAAAAGTAATTAATATTAACTAATATTTTATTTAATCAATATTTTATTAAAAAAATTCTTCTAACTTTTTAAGATGCAAAATTTTTAATCAAGTTTTTATATTCAAGTTTTGCTAACGTATCTTTTTCTGTAGAGCAGTTGCAGGTCCTGCCGTCAGTTTGAGGTCTGGGCGACGGGGCCGACGAAGAGCGAGGTTACAGAGAGAGAGAGTTTTAATTTTGAAAAATTCTCTAATTATAATTAAATAGTTTGGGAGAGTGGAAAAGACAGCTGAGGAAGTGGAAGAGACTCCTATTTAATTATAATTAAATAGTTATAGAGAGTGGAGGATCTCTAATTATAATTAAATAGTTTGGGAGAGTGGAAAAGACAGCTGAGAAAGTGGAAGAGACCCTTCTTTAATTATAATTAAATAGTTATAGAGAGTGGAGAATATTAGCTTGGGAAAGTAAAAGAAACTCATGCTTTTCTTGTTAATATAAAAATGAAGAGGGAAAAAAATCAAAAAATGTGGATGACAGGATTTGAACTAGCACAGGCAAAGCCCACACAATTTCTAATCATGTCTAATAACCACTCCGACATGCCCAGTTGAACAAGCAAAAACATTTCTATATTTTATATTTATTATTTTAGTTAAATACTAATTTATACTATAATTTTGGAGGCCCCATTATATTTGGGGGCCCTAGGCGACTACCTCATTCGCCTAGAGGTTGAGCCGCCCCTGGCCACACACCATCTGCAGGGTGCCCCTCCAATTCGTGACGAACACAGTGATGACTATAACCCTAAGATCATCTCTATTGGCCTATTACATGTCGGGAAAAAGACCACTCCAGTATTGCTTGTGTTGGCAAGGATCTATGTAATTAGCTGTCTTTTTGTTATTGTCAAGTACTAATTTACTCCAGAAATTTCACATGTTCACCCAGTGGTAACAGTAACGGTCCAACAAGCATTTTTAATTTTTGTAGAAATCAAGATAATTAAAAAAGAAACTCTTGCAGAGAAAGCACCAAAAAGCAAGAGCAGATGTTCTCAAAAAAAGAAAAAAGCAAGAACAACATTTCTCCAAATATTTTACAGGTTCACTCAGTGGTAGCAGGAAGTAATGATCCAACAAGCATTTTTCACTTTTTCAAAAAGCAAGAAAATTAAAAAAGCACAAAAAACTTGCATAAGAAGCACTAATAAGCTCGGAAAACACAAAAAGCCAGAGTATTTAAGTGTGAAAAAAGTAGTGCCAAAGTGAAATTTAAGTAACCAATATACTTGATCTATAAAAATCCCAGTTGTTGATGAAGAAAAATCAATAAAACATCTAACCAATAAAACGCACCATCCGTTACTTCAAGCGATCATTATTGACGCTTCAATTTCTTGAGGCATGAAAATTTTCCATTTAGAGTCAATATCCGATTTATGAGAAACAGATTCAGCATGTGCTCATAGACCTTGTGGGAGAGGTTGATTTTTTTGTGAAGAAATAATAAGATTGAAATGCGAAAGATATTTATCACGACAACAAAAAAGAAAAAAGAAAAGAAAAGAAAAACTGGAAGAAGCAGCACCAAGAAGCAAGAACAGAATTTCTTGCAAAAAGAACAAAAATCAGATCAACTGAAGGTAAAAAAGTTTAAAAGTTGTGAATAACGCAGTGCCAGCCAAAAGTAAAGTAATGACTGTATTTGATCTATAAAAATCCCAATTTGAACTATAAAAATCCCAATTATTGATAAAGAAAGATCAGACCTGATGCTTCGAGGTTCATCTGCTGCTTCAGATCCAAGAAGCGCAATAATTGGCGTCTTCACGCGCAATTAGATCCCTTCAGGTACCCATTACTTTTTTTGGATGATTATTACTTTTATTTATTTTTTTCTTTTTCCCTCCAAAGAAGAGATTAACTAAAACTTTCAAATTTAAATATTCATATTTTTTTATTAAAAATATAGCGAGTCTCTTTATTGTGAAGACATTGTCTCAAAAGCCTCAGTAAGTAAGGATTAGCACAATGATTATTATCTCTATTGTATAATTTGAAGGGTTCTTGTCTTTTTTTCCCCTTTGATGAACCTACTCATTTTTCAGTTGCATGCAGCTCTCGGTCGAATTCCTATCCCATGAAATTGAGTTTTTTTCCCTGTACAAATTTAAATTTCATAATGCGTATTTCATTTTCTTAGAACAATTGTAGACATATCTATAAAAGGCAGGCTGTAACACTTGCCTTAACTAATCATTTTTTCCCTAACATATAAATGCTTTAGGGAGGTGATGGGGGAGTAAATATTCATGAAGGATATTATACTTTATACTATACATATTAGTATGTATATATATATGTATGTATGTATATAATAAAATACAACCTCATGCTTGTTGACTTTGCCACCATACCCCCACCATGCTTGTGAGTACAAGTACCTCATGAAGGGGAGAGGGATGGAGCCTTACTTATAGGGTAAGGTATAAGAGTAGAGTAATGGGGTTTAGGGAGTGACACTTGTCATGAGATTATCGAAGAGTTTGGGCTATAAATAGGGGATGAAGAGAACCTCATTTGCCAACAAACTCTCTCTCTCTCTCTCTCTCTCTCTCTCTCTCTCTCTTCATTCTAACTTCACAAAATATTTCCCTCTCTTCCTTTTTTTTCAGCTGGCCGAATCCAGCACCAGCAGCAGCCCATTATCCCCATTTCTTCACACACTCTCTCTTTCTCCCTCTCATTCCCTCACAAAACTTCCCTATTTCCTATTATACAAGAATAAGGCTTCCTTTACATGTTTTAACTCCTCCAAAGGCCAAATAGAACGAGCTAAAGTGGTGATCTAACATCACCATAAAAGGGAATTCTTGGAGTCAAGGTTGTTCTAGAATAACGAGTTAGGAGGGTGATATTGGTTGAAAGATAAGCATATTTAAGAATTCTACCCCTCTTACACTCTTTTAACTAAGAACTAATTATGATGATTTTGTGACCTTGTAGACCCTATTAAAGCGGGAGACCGAGCTTGATAAGAAGATACTCGCTTCAAGGAGAGTAGAACATTCGAACCCTAGTAATATAGTAGGTAAAGTAAAACTTGAATTAAAGTGGGAAAAATTTCTAAGTTAGAAATGGACGAGAAAATGAACGATGATGCTTGAGAAGGGTTTATATGCTTATGTATACATTATGAACAATCATGTGGTGTTATGTTATTGTATTTCTTATGAATGCTTACAAGAGTGCATGATCGACACGTTATTGTATATGCATAGTAGTCTAACATATGCCTCTTAAAAAGAAATAGTTTTATGAATGAACATCCTACTTGATTTCATGCACATGTTTGGCTACACATGTATTGGAATGATATAATATGTTGGTTATCTTGAAAAGGCTTGCATGTTGTTAGTTTAATAAGTGGTTACTTATACATGTTAATGTCTTTCTTAATATTGGCATCATGTAAAGTAGGAATCATGTGAATCCTTTATATTATTATTGTCTTATGGATCCTTGCATGTTGTTATTACATGAAGGATATGATATTTGTATAGGTGGTAAACGTATAGGAGGAAGGGACCAGGTTGAGCAGGAGGTGATCGAAGGGGAGAATAATACGTGTTAAACGTATTGGAGGAAGGGACCGGGTTGAATCGGAGGTGATCGAAGGGAGAATTTACGTGGTAAACGTATTTGAGGAAGGGACGGGTTGAACCAGAGGTGATCGAAGGGGAGATTATATTCTATGTTGATCATGTATGCATGTTGCGATTATATTTTATGTTGACCATGTATGTTAATTTCCATGTTACGATTATGTTTTATGTTGATCATGTATGTTAATTTTCATGTTACGATTATGATGATCATGTATGTTAATATGGTTAAGATAGAAATTGTATGTTAAAACTATATAGAATTGATATTTTAGACTCTAAGATAAGTCGACTTACCTAAGCAATTTCACCAGTATCAGTCGACTTGCCCTTGGGTAAGTCGACTATGGAAGGGAAAATGGGTAGACAAGTCTCAGGTAAACACATCTTAGTCGACTATTTATAAACTGTAGTCGACTAGCCTCAGTTATAGAAAACAACAGAGGGCCTGTTTGGTTGTCGTAACTGGCCGTAATTCGTAAGTTATAATTGGTGAAGTCTTTTACAGTTGTAAATGAGTTACATGCATGTAAGCTTTATGGTGTTTGGTTGATAATATAAAGTTGTAAGTGGAAAAGTGTATTGTGTTTTACGATGTTTGGTTGTCGTAATGTGTAAGTCGTAAGTGAAAAAGTTGACCACAAAATTAACTATTTGGTGATTTAAAAAGTTTTAATATTGCAAATAAATATTAAAAATGCTAAATATTAAAAAAATTAATATTAACATAAAAAATAATACAAATTTGCATGACCACAAAATTAACTGGAACTGGGCTGTAACTGAGTGGTAATTGAGTTGCAACTAAGTGATAATTGGATTGTGTAAGCCTTTTAGGAATTACGGTTCAAACAAATGCCGTAGTTGTAACTGGGTTGTAAGTCATTTACGATTTATGGACTTTTACGCGAACAAACGGCCCCAGAGAGTAGACATTTTCTTTTGGACATGACTAGTCGACTATAGGTGATGTATAGTCGACTAGAGCCTATAATAGTCGACTACACCAGAAAGAAAAGTCGACTAGAATTGGTTATAAGTGACAAACAGAGAGCCGCATACCTTTTTGATCCATATCTAGTCGACTATAGATGATGTATAAGTCGACTAGTACATAGAGTAGTCGACTATACAAGTTAGGGTAGTCGACTACGTAAGTCACTGGCAGCCAACAAAAAGTAAATACTTTTTGGATCAACCCCAGTCGACTATAGCTTCAATGTTAGTGGACTAATAGTGGTATTAGTCGACTATAGGAATGGGCAAGTCGACTAACAAGACATGTTACTGTGTTTGGGTCGGAACTTCAGCTAATACCTAAAACTTCACACATATGGTATAAAAATACAATTGCCAACCTGATGATAAAGTTCAAATAGACCTACTTAATGGACATATATAAATATTGTTTTACTCACTGAGCTGTCGAGCTCACTCTGTTTTCATTATCACCTTCAGGTTTGGATAAAGGCAAGGGACCCGCTTAGTGGCAACATATGCGGGATAGGTGTCAACGAAGACATTTCACCCTTTTTGCTTGTTCTTTTGATATGTATATGGTTTTAGAAAACTATGCAAAAACTCCTATTTGGATATTTTCTATGAACTTGTAAATATTGGAATGCTTGATGCTAGACTTATATCCTGTATTATATTGTGGAATAGTAATGTATTAGACTATATTTTCGAATGAGTTGTCGGATCAATGTTTTGAAAAATGCTAAATCATGATAAGATCTTACATGCTATCAGAGTGGAGTTGATGTAAAATATAGAGCAGTCTGATGCTAGTAGAATGGAAGTATTATATCTTGATGGGTTCCACGATTGGATAATCTGTGATGATGGTAATCAATGAAAATTATTAACTGGGACCGTTACAGTTGGTATTAGAGCTAAGGTTTATAGGTAGAAGGAGAAGGTTAAGTCAGAGGTAGGAGGCAATGGAATTGTTAGGCTCATATGTATGGATATGTAATTATAGTTAGGTAGTGAATTTTATGTAACGGATTAACCATGAGTCAAGCGGTAATTGAGTATTTCCTCGTATCAGAATCAGGGTGCCCGCATGTCCTGATTCGGGTGAGTTGACTGAGGGTGCGGGCTCTCAGTAACAACTTCTAATGGTATGGGACACTGGGACGAGGGAATGCATTGAATTATCTATTGAACCTAAGTTATTCTAAAACATGAGACTTACGGGTAGACTAAGGATAAGTGTAAGTATAAGTATGTATGTATATATGTATTGCTTCTTTCTGATTATAGCAGTATGTTGAGACTATTTTATGGGATTGAGATTGATATAACTCCTTGTTTGCCTGTAGATGGGGGACTCTGACATTTATTGGCCAGTCTCTAGCTCGGATAGTTCGAGTGTGACTTGGACGGCAGATTCTATGGATTGGGGATATGAGTCGAATGAGACTGACCCAGAGGTTATATTTGCAGCCCCGACCCCATAGACTATGATGAGGTTGAGTCTCAGGCGTCAAATGAGCCTGAACTAACCATTGTTGATACGAAGAGCTTGGTTGGGAATTCACTTGAGGTAGTAGAGATAGAGGATACTAGTATAATAAAGGAGGAGACCCGTAGAGGATTCACCTATGGAGGTGTCTTTTGGGATGAAACATGGGAAGACGACATGGACTTATATGATGATCTGGATGACTGATACTGCGCAGGAGATGAATTACTGGGGGAAGACTCTGAGGAAGACATGAATGATAGCGAGGATAGTAGCAGCACTAGCGGGGATTCAAGTGGGGAGACTCTACCCTATGAAGGATGAATCTTTGAGCAAACACTTTTGATATATATATATATATATATATATATATATATATATATATATATATATATATATATATATATATATGTATGTATATATGTATAAGCCTAGTGTGCTAGTTGATGGATATCTTAAGAGTTTTCTTGAATATGCCCTGGCACAACTTATATGTATGCACATGGGTTAGTCCGATATCCAAAGGGTAGACATATCAGTATAATATCTTTGTATCCGTGTTGGGATGTACACACACACACATAGCAAGTTGTTTGTTTGCAAAGTGATAATGAATATGATATTAAAGTGATTGCATGAAATTAAAATTTTATCCAAAATTGTTTTCAATTGTGAAGTATGTTGACTAGACGTCCTTATCATATAGGAAGGACGCATGGATCTAAATCAACTGCCACCAAATGAGTCTTTGTCGCTCGGTGTGTCACACTATAATGTGATGGAGAGTGCACACCCCATGGACAACAATGAAGATTTTGAAGTCCAGATAAGAGGAGATAATGGAACTCCAGGGTGATGCCGGAGTGGCTCACACAGTTAATGACCAGAGAAAATAATAACAACTCTAACCGAGCATTGGAGCAATTTCATAAAATGAAACTGCCTGTATATGAAGGGGAGGTGGACCCCTTACAAGCTGAGGCATGGCTTCTCCAGATAGAAAAGATCTTAGATATGATGAATTACACCGATGAGCAAAGAGTATCTTTCTCTTCCTTTATGTTTCAAAAGGAAGCAGAATATTGGTGGACGACGGTGAAGAATAGTGCGAAAAGTGTAAATCACCTAGAGGGGAGGTGAATAGGTGATGGCTAATCTAATGGTCACTTAATGCGGAATTAAAAACTATTATGACCTAAACTAAACTCTAAACTAAACACCACGTATAACACAAGAGTGTAGCCGAATTCCCCGTGAAGGGCTCTGGACTAACTCCTCTAGATTCCCCTAGATAAGGGTTGAGGTGCCGCGTTGGCTCTCTTGGTTGAATACAAGTGTTAGCAAACAATCCCCAAGCATATAACAATTAAGCACAATATGAATATCAAGCATGAAAAGATAAGCACAATAATAGCATGCAAGATATAAACAAGTAAGGGAGAGAGAGAAAGAGCAATTGCAAATACAAGGGATTTGTTTCGAGTTTCGAGCACCCTTGCTTTACATCCCCGCCTTCGACACACGAAGGATTTCCACAATAATCGATCTCACCGGATCACTCGGTGCCGCAACACCTACAAGCTCTCGGACTCCCTAGTCCGTACACACCGCAAGCCCCACAAGCTTGCTGAGGCCGCACCTCAAACAAAGAGTTCACACACGAACTCTAAACACCACGAACCCGCAAGTCCGCCTCCTCAAAGTACAAAGATGGAACTTTGGTGATCACAACACTTTGATCACCTAAAATCCTCTCACAACAAATTCCTATGGGTAGATATAGCAATGGATAGCTCAAGTGTTGTGTGAGAAAAACTAGGATGAAAATTATGGAGGAAAACTCAAGAAATCTCTTTTAAACACTCTTGATAAAAAACTCTCTTTTTGATTTGGAAATGAAGCTCTAAAACAAGTGGATATAACCACTGAAATGAGTGGGAAAAACTAGCCCAAAACTATTCTTGAAATCTTAATCAAAACAGCCCCCAAATGCCCCAATTTATAGAGCTAGAAAAACTAGCCGTTGGGGTCTGACAGAGCTGTCGGTCGACCGCCCGGTCGACTGCCAACGGTCAGAAATCCGACCGTTGGGGCTTCGGTCGACCGGCTCGGTCGACCGAGCCTCTGGAACAGAGAGCAAACTCTCTGTCGGTCGACCGCTCGGTCGACTGGGGTTTTCCAGAGAGCAGCAACTCTCTGGCGGTCGACCGGGTGGGTTGACCGGCCCTCCAGTGCACAAAGGCGTGCACGTCTGTTCACGTCGGTCGACCGCCCGGTCGACCGACTTCAGAACTCAGTCGACCGTCGGTCGACCGTCTGAAGCCAGGAAACAGAAAACTGGGATTTAAAACTTGGTCTTTTTGGCTCAAATAAAATCCCATAAAATACTGAAAAATCTACAAAAATAGTTTTACCAATATACTTTGATAAACAAACATGCTTGCACAAAATCAAGGCATGTTACAAATGATTTGGACTATTTTTGTAACTTGGAAATTTTGGCTTAAAAACGAAAACTGTATTTTCCAAAATGATTTTCCAAAACTTGTTTTTCTAATAACTTCTCCAAATACAAAAACAAGATATTTAAACTTATTTGAAGCATAGTGTGTATGGATATGATCCACTACACAAACATGGTGAAATATCTATGTTTTTGACATTAAACTCTAAATATGGTTTTGGTTAAAACATATAAACTAGAATACCAAAACCAAACTTGTATTTTCTAAAATAGAAAATCTTTTGTAAAATAAAACTATCAAGAGTGTGTGTGTGTATATGAACTTGAGCAATCCACCAACTATTCTATCCTTTACATTTTAACTAAAAACAAAATCTTCTAAAACAAACCTAGACACAAGTCTTGATCTTGAAGGTCTTCACTTGAAGTCTTCACATCTTCTTGACTTGGTCCAAACACGATCCATAGAGCTAGACTTCTCTTGAGTACTTGATGTGTTCTTGATGCACAAGCTCTTGAATCAAACCGTGCTAGCTCCAAAACTTGACATTAATCCTTTGTTGAAGCTATACACCTACTAAGATCTTGATCATGAATCTGAGACTAAATAAACACAAGATCATTAGTACTATAACTACATGAGTTGATCATCATCAAAACTAGAGTGATAGGCCTTTGGGCCAACAAAAAGTACAAGAGAATCAATCACTTGAGAATTTTTAGTGAACAAATTCACTGAAAATATATCCCAGAGACGGCTAGAGACAAGATGGCGTCAGAATTCTTGGAATTACGGCAAGGCCTGATGAATATGTCCCAATATGACCAGAGGTTCACTCAATTATCCAGGTATGCTGATGCCTTGGTGAAGAGTGAAGCAGAAAGGACAAAGAGGTTCGTGAAGGGCCTGAGATCAGAAATTCGAGGCAGATTGATTCCTCTATTATCTCCAAGCTGTGGAAAGAGCCTTGGAGGTAGAAATGGATATGCAAGAGGGTCATGAAGACTGGGTGAAGGAAATTCCCAACTCAAAGTGCCCCTGATACCAAGGGCCATCAATGTCGGTGGCATTAGTATCCACTAGAAATAAGGGATTTGGATTTAATGCCACTCTCTAAATAGGAGGATGGGCCAGAGGCAGAGAACATGGTTGAGAAATAGAGACACTTTCTCGAAAACACAAGCTACCTCTGTGTCCCACCCCAGAATCTTGGAGGCCCCTTGGTGCCAGAAGTATAGAACAAACCATTTTGGAGACTGCCTCCAAGATAGGGCTTGCTATTTTTGTGGAGGAGTGGGGCATTTAAAGAAGAATTGCCTGGCGAGGCGCGGAACCCAAGGACAGAGTAGGAAAGTGGGAGGCCAGCTATGAGAATGAACCCTCCCAGGGGACCAACCAGCAATTTTGTGCCGCCCAGTAATGCTCCACGACCTGCTGCAACTCAGTCATCTGTCCAATAGCCACGGGTGCAAGGAAGAACTTTTGCATTAACCCACCGTGAAGCAATGGCCTCAAATGCAGTAGTGGAAGGTATGATCTCCATATCAGGACATATTGCCCATGCATTGTTTGATCCTAGAGCTACTCATTCATTCATGTCTAGTGCTTTTGCTTATAAATTAAATCAAGTATCAGAACCCCTAGAATTTCAGTTGGTTGTATCCACACCCATAGGGGTAAAGAGAATAGCTAGCACTAGATATGTGAACTGTGAAGTGATGATTGGGGAGATGAAAACATCTATTGATTTGATTAAGTTGGGCGAGATGGAGTTTGATGCAATACTAGGAATGGATTGGTTATTCGCTTGTGGTGCCCAGGTGGATAGGAATAAGAAGAGGATCATCTTTAGAATGGAAGGAGCCCCGGAGTTTATTTTTGAAGGGGTAAAATTTAGTCATGATATACCCTACATATCGGCCATTAAAGCCACCAAGTTAATGAGGCAGGGATGCCAAGGATTTCTGGCTTCAGTTTTGGATACCACTAAAATTGATATTAAAATTGAGACTATTCCAGTTGTGAATGAGTTTCCTGATGTATTCTCAGAAGATTTGTTAGGCTTGCTCCCAGATCGGGATGTAGAATTTGCAATAGATGTGATGCCCGGTACTGCCCCAATTTCAAAGGCACCATATCGTATGGCCCTTGCAGAAATGAAGGAACTTAAAACTTAATTACAGAAATTATTAGACAAGGATTTCATCCGGCCAAGTGTATCTCCCTGGGAGCACCAGTACTGTTTGTTAAGAAGAAGGATGGGAGTAGGAGATTATGTGTTGACTACCGGGAATTGAATAAGGCCACTATCAAAATAGGTACCCTCTTCCTCGGATTGATGACTTATTTGATCAACTATAAGGGTCTTGTGTATTTTCTAAGATAGACCTTAGATCGGGGTATCATCAGTTAAAGGTCAAGCCAGAAGATGTGTCCAAATCGGCTTTTAGGACAAGATATGGACATTTTGAATTCCTAGTCACGCCTTTTGGACTCACTAATGTCCCAGCAACATTTATGGACTTAATGAATCGAGTGTTCCAACCATATCTAGACCAGTTTGTGGTGATATTTATCGATGATATCTTGGTCTATTCAAAGAATAGAGAAGATCATGAGAATCATCATAAAATTGTCCTCCAAATCTTGAGGGAGAATCAACTTTATGCTAAATTAAAGAAATGTGAATTTTGGTTAGAACAAGTAGGGTTTCTTGGCCATATTATATACAAAGAGGGAATATCAGTAGATCCAATGAAAATTGAAGCAATCAAAGACTGGCCTAGACCCACAAATGTCACCGAAGTTCGAAGTTTCTTGGGATTAGCTGGATACTTCAGGAGATTTGTAGAAGGATTCTCTCTAATTGTGGCACCATTGACCCAACTAATTAGAAAGAATAAGAAGTTTGTATGGGGAGAAGAACAAGATAAGAGCTTCCTTGAGGTTAAGACGAAGTTAACATCTGCTCCTATTCTAATTGTACCTTCGGGGACTGAAGGATTTGCCATCTATAGTGATGCGTCAAAATTGGGACTGGGATGTGTATTAATGCAACATGGGAGAGTTATTGCCTATGCATCCCGACAATTGAAAATTCATGAAAGAAATTACCCCACTCATGATTTAGAATTAGCCGCTGTAATTTTTGCTTTAAGATCTGGCGACATTACTTGTATGGAGTGTCTTGTAAAATTTTTACTGATCATAAAAGTTTGAAGTATATTTTCACACAAAAAGAACTGAATATGAGGCAGAGGAGATGGTTAGAACTAATGAAGGACTATGATATTACTATCCAATACCACCCTGGAAAGGCCAATGTAGTGGCTGATGCCTTGAGTCGGAAATCAGGAGTAACAATGGCCACTCTGATAACTCGCCAAACAAGAATATTAAGATATCTAGAGGAGATGCAAATAGAGGTGCGAGTCATTGATCCTTCCAATACTAGTATCAACTGAATCAAGTCAGTATTAAATTTGATCTATATGACAAAATTAAAGAGGGCTAACATAGAGATACTCAAATAAGAAAGATTATGAAGAAAGTACAAGAAGGAGAACTCAAGGAGTTTCAAATAGAAGATGATGTACTAAGATTTAGACGCAGATTATGTGTGCCGGATGAAGCAGAGATCAAAGAAGAAATAATGCGGGAGGCTCATTGTATCCCGTATACAGCTCATCCGGGAGCACAAAAATGTATCAGGATCTGCGTCATAACTTCTGGTGGGATGAATGAAAAGGGATATTTCCAATTTTGTCCACAAGTGTTTAGTCAGTCAGCAAGTGAAAGAAGAATATAAAAAGCTCCTAGGATTGCTGGTGCCATTACCAATTCCTGAATGGAAATGGGGTCACATTGCTATGGACTTTGTTACTGGGCTTCCTCGGACATCCCAAGGACTAGATACAGTCTGAGTAGTGGTAGACAGACTTACTAAATCTGCCCACTTTCTGCCTATCCGGATCAATTATTTAATGGAAAGACTGGCTCAAGCATATATCCGAGAAATAGTTAAACTGTATGGAGTACCTGAGTCCATTGTATTAGATCGGGATACTAGATTTCAATCTAGATTTTGAAGGAGCCTATCCGAAGTTATGGGCACTAAATTGTAACTCAGTACAGCAGCACACCCCCAAACAGATGGACAGTCAGAGAGGACCATTCAAATATTGGAAGATATGTTGAGAACTTGTGTATTAGATTTTGGGTGAAGTTAGGACAACTATTTACCCTTAGTGGAGTTTGCTTATAATAATAGTTATCAGTCCACCATTGGTATGCCTCCATTTGAAGTATTGTATGGTAGAAAATGTAGATCACCGATTTGTTGGGAGGAAGTTGGGGATAGAAGGATATTCGGCCCTGATATGATCCAAGAAGCTACTGAGAAGATCAAGTTGATTAAGGAAAGGATGAAAGCAGCCCAGAGCAGGCAGAAAGCTTATGCAGACAATCGCCGCAGACCACTGGAATTTGAGGTGGGGGATAATGTTTTTTCTGAAGGTATCTCTAATGAAGGGAGTAAGACGCCCGGCAGTAAGAACAAATTAGCTCCTAGATATGTGGGACCATTTGAAATATTGGATAGAATTGGACCGGTTGCTTGTCGTTTAGCCTTGCCTCCTGCTTTGGAAAGGATGCACAATATATTTCATGTCTCTCAGCTAAGAAAGTATGTACCTGATCCTGATCGCTGAGAAAGTATGTACCTGATCCTGATCACATAATCTCCTATGGACTTCTACAAATACAAGAAGATATGTCATATGTGGAGAGCTAGTGCAAATTCTAGATCGTTAGGAGAAACAATTGAGAAGCAAGATTATTTCTTTGGTCAAAGTTTATGGAGGAATCAACATATAGAAGAAGCAACTTGGGAACCAGAAGAGGAGATACAGAGGGAGTATCCACATTTATTCCAAGGTACGTTAAGTTTCGAGGACGAAACTTCTATAAGGAGGGTAGAATGTAACACTTGTCTTAACTAATCATTTTTCCCTAACATATAAATGCTTTAGAGAGGTGATGGGGAGTAAGTATTCATGAAGGATACTATACTTTATACTATACATATTAATATGTACATATATGTATGTATGTATATAGGGCGTGTTTGGATGTAAGGAATCCGAGTGAAGTGAGGAAGTGGGGAAGTATAATTGCTCATTTCCCTATCTATCCAAACACCGGAAAAGGAAAATAAGAAAACTCCTTTTCCCTTTTTCATCTCTCTTTTACACAACCATTTTCTCACTTCCAGAGTGCTACAGTTAATTTTGTGGTCATGTAAATCTCATTTATAATAAGTTATAGCATAAAACAGTTAATTTTTGGTCATGTAAATCTCACTTGCATTCTAATTACAATCTTTTTTATTTTTCTTAATTAATTTTTATTTTAATATTATTTTGCGGTCAACTTTGTGGTCAACTTTTCCATTTCCACTTTTCATTACCATCCAAACACCGGAAACGACAAAACATTTTCCAAACCACACTTCCCAACAACCATCCAAACACCAGAAAATTTACTACTCATTTCCCTTTTTCCTAAAGGAAATAAATCTTACTTCCTACTTCCTCACTTCACACCAATTCCTTAAATCCAAACAGACCCATAAATGAAATACAACCTCATGCTTGTTGACTTTGCCACCATACCCCCACCATGCTTGTGAGTACAAGTACCTCATGAAGGGGAGAGGGATGGAGCCTCGCTTATAGGGTAAGGTATAAGAGTAGAGTGATATGGTTTAGGGAGGGACACTTGTCTGAGATTATTGAAGAGTTTGGGCTATAAATAGGGGGGATGAAGAGAAGAACCTCATTTGCCAACAAACTCTCTCTCTCTCTCTCTCTTCATTTCAACTTCACAAAAATATTTCCCTCTCTTCCTTTTTTTCAGCCGGCCGAATCTAGCACCAGCAGCAGCCCATTATCCCCATTTCTTCACACACACTCTCTCTTTCTCCCTCTCATTCCCTCACAAACTTCCCTACTTCCTATTATACAAGAAAAAGGCTTCCTTTACATGTTTTAACTCCTCCAAAGACCAAATAGAACGAGCTAAAGTGGTGATCTAACATCACCATATGAGGGAATTCTTGTAGTCAAGGTTGTTCTAGAATAACGAGTTAGGAGGGTGATATTGGTTAAAAGGTAAGCATATCCTTAAGAATTCTACCCCTCCTACACTCTTTTAACTAAGAACTAATTATGATGATTTTGTGACCTTGTAGACCCTATTAAAGCGGGAGACCAAGCTTGATAAGGAGATACTCGCTTCAAGGGTGAATAGAACATTCGAACCCTTGTAATATAGTAGGTAAAGTAAAACTTGAATTAAAGTGAAAAATATTTCTAAGTTAGAAATGGACGAGAAAATGAACGATGATGCTTGAGAATAGCTTATATGCTTATGTATACATTATGAGCAATCATGTGGTGTTATGTTGTTGTATTTCTTATGAATGCTCACAAGGTGTATGACAGACACGTTATTGTGTATGCATAGTAGTTTAACACATGCCTCTTAAAAAGAAATAGTTTTATGAATGAACATCCTACTTGACTTCATGCACATGTTTGGCTACACATGTATTGGAATGATATAACATGTTGGTTATCTTGAAAAAGCTTACATGTTATTAGTTTAATAAGTGGTTACTTATACATGTTAATGCCTTTCTTAATATTGGCATCATGTAAAGTAGGAATCATGTGAATCTTTTATATTATTTGTAACGCCCCGATCCTACGGGTACGGAGACGTTACTGCAACGTATATACGCAGGTCATACCCTCACGTATATACGCTAAGCATTCAGTACAGTCAAGAATCAGAGTACGGAAGCAAATGGTGCATTATACATTCCAACACATGAGTACAATTACAAAGTTATCACAAGAGGTGATCCAATATTACATGAATATTACATCACTAATATGCGCAATTGCGAGATTACAAAGAGATGTACAAGTATGAACAGTACAAAGACAGGCTCAGAGTCATAACAAGAAAACTCTAGAGCCGCACAGGGGGTCTGGAAGAATAGAGCTCTGGGCGGTCTGCTAGAGATCCACGCTTCAGCTGCGCCACTCTGATCAGCAACTGGGAGAATCCACACGCTCCAAGCTCCATGACCTGGACATGAGGATCCAGGGAGTCAGATAGAACTCCCCAGGCGAGTGGTGATACGAATGCCAAGTGGCGAGCATAGATAAGCACAAGTGTATCGATAAAACCGAATCATAATCATGCATTAAAATCGTGTCGTGAGTATAAGCATGTAGGAGCAAGTAGATATCAAGCAGGAGTACTCATGGTATGATAAGATAAGAGAAGGTAAGGAGATGAGAAGTAAAGTAGATAGGGCAACACCAGGTATCTTCTAAACTAACATAAAATCGATAAAAACCGATAAAACCAAATAAAACCGATCACGAGCAAAACCGATTGTACAAGCTTAGGTCACGGCCCCATGAGACTAGTACCTCGAAGGAATAATCCAAATAAGGAAACCTTCATCTATATACCTTTATCCCATGTCACCGTAATCCGAGCGCGTACAACCCGAGTTACAAAACGATACATCAAATTGCATATTCGTATTTTATTATAATGGGGCCGTCTAAGTTCCAAGCTTCAGTATGTGTCCCATTCCACATACTTCCACTCACAACTTATATAGCAAGTTATTTAGAAACTGATAAAGATCGATGAATCATGTTTCGGATGGGCCCCGTACATGCCCGGGACAACGTTCAGGAGTATCCGGTGCTGAGCCGGAACGTACCGCTAGGTACCGGGACTTATTTACGCCCGAACAGGAATAGAGTATCACAGATCCCATAGAAATAGGCCTAGGGCGTGTGCATACTCGGCAGGAATAATCAGGAGTAGGGGTGCCAGCACACCCCACGGAATCCCTGGTGGCCGCCAGGTGATCCCTAAAGTATGTGGCCACGCGCGGCTCGATAAGACCACCATAAACATGATTAATCAGGGCCCATCAGTTTCCCCCAAACCGGGTGCAAGTTGTCTTATTAGAATTAATATGTGATTATCAATTTACGGGAATAGCAGGTACAAGACATGATCAGGAGTTCAGGAGTACATGAGTACTATAGATTCAGGTCACTGTATATATAATACAGGATAACAAGTACAAGATTCAAGTCACTGCATGTAATGCAGGATAACAAGTATAGTATTCCCGTAAATGAGATAATCACAGGTCAAGTACATCATGCCGGGTGTCAAGGGATAGCATGACAAGATGGTGATATTAGACAGGTAACCAGTCATGTCAAGAGATTGATATTAGTCCGGTGGCAAGTCATGTCATAACAAGGGGTCTTGCTAAGTAGTAGCATGTCTGGTGTCAGGTGATAACACATCAGTTGCCAGGTGATACAAACAGGTGTTAAATAGTAGCATGTAAAGACATGTATGAAGTAATGGCATGGCATGTCAAGTGTTAACATATCAGGTAATACATGGCATGTGATAGAATAGTAGCTGAGCACAATCAAGCGGAGCTGAGCAAGCTGGAGTGTACAGACAGCAAACAGTATTTAACACTGGAGCGTCTGGCAAGGTTACCGGGACAACTCGGCTTAAGGTGCGAGTAGGAATTCCGGCAGCATCTCGCCTAGACGAATCTAGTGGTAAAGCGCTGAACGCTGATCATGATAACCAGGCGGAGCTGAGAGACCTGACGGCCCCAATCACTTCCTTTCGAGATAGTGAGAGACCGGAGGCTGAAGGGCTGAGAGACCTGACGGTCCCAATCACTTCTCTTTCGAGATAGTGAGAGACCGGAGGCTGAAGGCTGAGGGACCAAGAACGCTCGGGGTTTAAGCGCACTCTCGGTGGCTACCAGCCATCCCAGGAGTGGGCAGAAACCCAGAGTTCAACGATCACGAAGGGTCGGCCACGCATGGTATAAAGCAGTAAAATACATATAAACATGGAATAAATACATGTCGACCCGACAAGGCGGGGAAACCCAAATGGAGGCGAGAGTGAGGACACTCGCCTAAGTCTTCAGAAAATATAGTGAAATCCTCGATCCGAAATCCAGGGAATCAACGCGTCAACGCGTTAGAGAAAAAGTGATAGAGAGAGGAGGAAATCAAGAGAGAGAAAGGAAAGAGAGGGAGGAGAGAGAACGTGAGAGCTAGAGAGAGAAGTCCATGGAGAGAGAGAGTGCATGAAGAGAGATTGGTGCACAGGGAGACGCGGTTTTGAGAGTGAGACGCGGGGGTCGCAGGCGCGGAGTCGCGTCGCGGGAATAGCAGACGCGGGAAACACAGACGCGAGGTTCGAGACCGGCGTTCAAAACAGGGCGCGAGGAGAACGCGGACGCGAGCATGAACTCCGCGTCGCGTTAACACAAGAAGAACACAGACGCGGGCATGGGCTCCGCGTTGCGCCGATACAAGAACGCGTAGATCGCGTTAAAGAATTGCTTGGACGCGGGGTGAACTCCGCGTCTAACAATCAACAGATAGAAAGAGAGAGACAAGGAAAAGGTGATCTCTTTGGTGGTGGTGTCGTTGCAATTGTCACCGAAATGATTACCGGAATAATCGTAAACGATTACCGGAATAATCATCGGAGATGTTGCCGACGAAGAAGAGCTCGGCTCCCAATCCAAGGAGGGTGGCCGGCCCTGATAAGAGTCATTTTCCAAATGGAGAAGACTAACAGGAAGAGGAACCAGGATGAAAAGAAAGAAACAGAGTAGGAAAGGAAAGAAGAAAGGGGGAAGAGGAGAATGACCGTCGATGGCTGGCGGTCACCGGCGGCGGCCGAAGTTGGCCGGAAGTGGCCGGAGTTTGCCGGAAAGGTGGCCAAGCAATATGTGAAGGGGTGCAAGTATAGTTCAAATTGAAAGATTGGAGTTTTGAAAACAAGGCTTCGGAGAACGAAGCTATGGCTCGTCGGAAAGAGCACGACGAGGAGATGAAGACGGCGCGGTCGTTGGTGGCTAAGATGGAGTATGAGGTGGTGGAGATGGTGATGAAGCTATGGAGGTTAATGGGTCATTTGGGTGGAAAAGAAGAGGAAGAAGATGATGGTGGAGGTGGTGTTGTAGTTGAAATGGAGGAGGAGATGGAGGAGAATGAGGTGGTGGTGTTGGTGGTGGAAATGGAGGAGGAGATGGTGGAGAAATGGCTAGCCAAAGGAGGGAACATGGCTCAAACCCATGGAAATGGGCTGCCATTTCATTCTCTATTGGTGGTTGCAGAAAACAAGAAGAAGAAAGAAAGGAAAAATGAATGAGAGAGGAGTGGAGGCATTTATATAAAGGATGGGAATGAATATAATAATGTTGCACTTTTCAAAACAAAAGAACACACAAGGAGAAACTTGCGTCTCCCTCTCCAAACGCAGCCCTTATGCCTGCGTTTAGGCCAAAATGAGCCAAACGCGGAATTTAAAGCCGCGTCCAGGGAAGTGCGAAGGTTGCGTTTAACAAAAGGACAAAAGTCAGATTTGACTTGATGGGAGTTGATCTGAAATGCATTAAATGCAGTATGGAGAGGATCTCTGCATTAAATGCGGAATCCAAGTTGGTAAAACTCGCGTCTAGCGAGGAGAGAGAAAAAGTGGAAAAATATCTGGACACTATTCCGGTATCTGGGAAAACACCGAAAACTCCGGAAAAGTCCAAAAAATAAAGTAGCTTGGAAAGCTTCTCAAAAATTCTAAAAAATAATAAATATTATAAAAAGATTTTTGGTGAAATCGGTTTTCAGAAATAAAATTTCATTTTCAAAATAAAAATCCTGAAGTCAACCGTCAATCTCGGTCTACACCGGATTGGCCGGAATTTCGATAAATTCTGAAAAATCTCATAAAAATATTTAGATAGAAAATATAATTTTAAGAAATGATGTGAAAACCGTTTCTTGAAATTTAACTCCGTTTGTAAATTAAAAATCCGGGAATCGGTCAGTGGCACTGGTCGACACCGGTTTTGAAGATTTACAACTTAATTCAGGAAAATTTCAGAAAATCATAGAAAATCTAAAATATTAGAAAATGATGTTTGAAACTGAAATCGGTCAAATCTGAATACCGGAATGACCAAATCGAGTAATACACTAGGATCAGGTCCCCGGTTCAGACTAGGGCTGACTCCGAGTCTGGGAATCCGGATCCAAGACAAAACGATCATATAAAGAATTCATAATATAAAACAAATACAGGAAGTAAATCGAAAAATACGATCGAAAAATCTGAATACGCAACTAAGTACGTATTCAGAGAGCGGAGTGTTACATTATTATTGTCTTATGGATCCTTGCATGTGGTTATTACATGAAGGATATGATATTTGCATACGTGGTAAACGTATCGGAGGAAGGGACCGGGTTGAACCGAAGGTGATCGAAGGGGAGTACGTGGTAAACGTATTGGAGGAAGGGACCGGGTTGAACCGGAGGTGATCGAAGGAGAGAATATACGTGGTAAACGTATCGGAGGAAGGGACCGGGTTGAACCGGAGGGATCGAAGGGGAGATTATATTCTATGTTGATCATGTATGCATGTTGAGATTATATTTCATGTTGATCATGTATGCATGTTGAGATTATATTTTATGTTGATCATTTATGCATGTTGCGATTATATTTTAGGTTGACCATGTATGTTAATTTCCATGTTACGATTATGTTTTATGTTGATCATGTATGTTAATTTCTATGTTACGATTATGATGATCATGTATGTTAATATGATTAAGATAGAAATTGTATGTTAAAACTATAAAGAATTAATATTTCAGACTCTAAGATAAGTCGACTTACCTAGGCAATTTCACCAGTATCAGTCGACTTGCCCTTGGGGTAAGTAGACTATGGAAGGGAAAAATGGGTAGACAAGTCTCAGGTAAACACATCTCAGTCGACTATATATAAACTGTAGTCGACTAGCCTCAGTTATAGAAAACAAGCAGAGAGTAGACATTTTTCTTTTGGACATGTCTAGTCGACTATAGATGATGTATAGTCGACTAGAGCCTATAGTAGTCGACTACACCAGAAAGGAAAGTCGGCTAGAATTGGTTATAAGTGACAAACAGAGAGAAGCATACCTTTTTGATCCATATCTAGTCGACTATAGATGATGTATAAGTCGACTAGTACATAGAGTAGTCGACTATACAAGTTAGGGTAGTCGACTACATAAGTCACTGGCAGCCAACAGAGAGTAAATACTTTTTGGATCAACCCCAGTCGACTATAGCTTCAATGTTAGTTGACTAATAGTGGTATTAGTCGACTATAGGAATGGGCAAGTCGACTAACAAGACATGTTACTGTGTTTGGGTCAGAACTTCAGCTAATACCTAAAACTTCACACATATGGTATAAAAATATAATTGCCAACCTGATGATGAAGTCCAAATAGACCTACTGAATGGACATGCATAAATATTATTTTACTTACTGAGCTGTCGAGCTCACTCTTTTTCTCATTATCACCTTCAGGGTTAGACAAAGGCAAGGGACCCGCTTAATGGCAACATATGCGGGATAGGAGTCAACGGAGACATTTCACCCTTTTTTTCTTGTTCTTTTGATATGTATATGGTTTTAGAAAACTATGCAAAAACTCCTATTTGGATATTTTCTATGAACTTGTAATATTGGAATGCTTGATGCTAGACTCATATCCTGTATTATATTGTGGAATAGTAATGTATTAGACTATGTTTTCGAATGAGTTGTTGGATCAATGTTTTGGAAAATGCTAAATCATGATAAGATCTTACATGCTATCAGAGTGGAGATTGATGTAAAGTATAGAGCAGCCTAATGCTAGTAGAATGGAAGTATTATATCTTGATGGGTCCCACACTTGGATAATCTGTGATGATGGTAATCAATGGAAATTATTAACTGGGACCGTTACATAGGCGGCCAGAGAAAAAGTAATTTAAATTGAAATACTAGAAAACCGTATGAAAATAGGGACGGAAACAATTAATTAAAACAAAATAAACATGGACTCCAATTAAATAGAACAAGAAGAGGGGGAAAAATAGAATTAGATAAAACAAAAAGTCAAGAAAAATCGCATGCCCGATAACCAGCACTAAAAATGTTTTTGTCCCTTCCAAAATTAAATTTTAGAGAAATCATATTTCATTTTCTTAAATCAGATGTGGACTATATCTAAAATGGACAGGAAACGAGATAAACTTATAGATTTAAATCATTTAAAATTGAAGCACAGGAGAAACCTAAAATAGATATGTTCAAATAGTTCCACTTCATCATTTATTTCTTCAACTTTTTTTTTTCAATTTACAATTGATTCAATATTTTTGTAAATTTATTCTAGCTTAGTCCCAGACTGAAAAAGCAAAAGTCAAGATTAAAGTGATAAATAAAAGAGAGGATAATGTATTTATATAATAGAATAAAAGGATGAAAGTGTGTATCATTAAATCATTGTGAGTTGTATAGGAACGCCTCTATATCTTTATTGACATAGTTATACGAAAGAAGGCAGTAAGTAATAAAAAGTAAGAAAAAAATTTAGAAATATTACATTTTAATTAAATTTTCAAATCAATAGAAAGGTTGCAAGTTGCAAAAACTAAGGGAATACTTGAAAATATTATAAGTTCAAAAAAATATCAAATAAGTTCATGAGAATTTTTAATATTATTCATGCACATTGTGCGGATTTTTCCACTAGCATATATACAAGTGGGAAACCCACACAATGAGGGAGAAAAGTAAAACTAAGAAGACCAAGGGTTTGTGTAGCTTTGCTTCTAATACATGTTTCGTTTTAAAGCAAACAAGCAATTTTTCAATAAAATTAGATGTTTAATATTTACCTTAAAAAGAAGAGTTTTACAAAAAACAAAAGCAAAAAACCTACTTTTTTTTGATGAGTCAGAAAATCTGTCTTCTCAACCACAGAAGCTTAAAAGTTTATGTTTCATTTTCTATTCTTATCTTCTCACGCATGATATCCCACGTAATATGACATCAAATCATATTTTTCTCTCTACTTCTCCTTATATAGATTATGAATCTTATCTATGTTATATGCAGAAATAGATCTGACAACTAATCAATGTTATCTATAGTAATATTTATGAGCATAAATATTTCAGTATAACCCCTGTATAAAGAGTGTTAGTTCACTTATACAGCAATTGGAGTGAGGCACGCAGGTAGCAGATCTCCTTAAGACAATTACGTCTCTCGCTACGGTGCTAACGGGTTACCGGACGCTGGTCTCTCAAGATATAACGCTCCTTCATGGTGGGTTATTAGACGCTGGTCTCTCAAGATACAACGCTTCTTCACGGTATTTGGATAGCACTACCAAATCACCGTACGGTCGAATCGTAGTTAATCAGTATCTTTACAAGGAATTCAATACAGCAGGACAAAGACAAATAGAATATCCACTGTAGAGAAAGAAGGAAGAGATAAGAATACTTGTATTAGGAAGTCACAGATTCAGACAACAATTCTATTTAAGAATCTGTTGAATTTTCTATACTTCTTTTAGACCGAATCTCTTTCAGATCTTTTTTCAAAATTCTGATCTATCAGATTTGAATGTTCCAGACCCAAACCACATCAGCGCTCGAGTTTGGATAGCAGAGCAGGTCTCGCACCGCACCTGTGTGTCCCCGGTTCAAAAAGGACCGGACCCCAAACTACTACACCAGCGCTCGCGCCCACGCTCGGACCAGGGCCCGAGCTCTGGCAGTGCGCGCGCATGTGGGCATGGTTTTCTTCCAAATGCGCGCGAAAACTCCAAGTACCCAAAAATGCATACCCTTTGTTATCATTTTTCTCTATTTAAACACTTTAAATTTTCATCCCATATTAATGTGGGACTAAATGTTTGAGCAACCATCTTCTTTAGCTTTTGAATTAGGCAAACTTTAGACTTGAATATCTCATTCATTCGAAAACGGAATTGAACATGTGAATATGTTCACCCCCAATGGAAAGAGAACACACTCCAACCGTTATCCAGTTAATTCTATCAACAGTTCTCGCCTTAATTCAGCTCAAAAATTCACTTTTTAATTCTCCGTTTTCCCAACAATCTAAACTTTCTCTCACACATGTTTATTTTTATCCCAGTTTTCTCCAACAAATTTATTTAAAGGTTTATATTATTTTTTGATAAGCACTTAAAAGTTTAAAATAACCAAACATCTTAATTATAAAAAAAAACTTTATTCTTATAAAGCCTTTTGGATAAGTCCTTTTAAAAAAGGACTTATTTGTAAGTAGAATCAAACACACCGTAATTATTTTCATGGTCTAGAATGTGTCATAGTCTAATACATTACAATTTGTTTATTAAAAAAAATTATTTCCGTTTTAAACATAAAATAATATTTAAAATTTGATCATAAATGTCATCAGAAAGATGGGAGAGAAAAAGATAAAACAACCATGTTTTTTTTTTTGTGAATTTAGCATGGAATCGAGGAGATTCAGCCTTAAATATCATTTCAGAAGGATTATGAAATAATGTTATTAAAAAGAGAGATTACAAAAGAAAGATAACTGAAGCCCAACAAAAAAGGAGGGAAAAGAATTTGAGTTCAACTAAATTTCACTGTTAGTTTCTAACTTAACCTAACCGAATTTTTTAAAAGATTATCGAAGACAAGACATAAACTACATAAAATACTAGAAAATTTAAAGTTTGAGTAGTTTTAAGATTTTTATTTATGTAAAGTCTATATAAAGACCTATCTGGGTAGATTGTATTTAGAATTTGATTAATAAAATATTTAGAACTTTTCTTTTAATGTGGTGGATTCCGAGTTCCAAATATGGCAATATATGGTTGTGTTCTTTTTATTTATGTTTTTTTTTTCCCCTAATTGTAAGCAGTATAATTTGTACAAAGCTTTATACCTGCTGAAAGTGTAATAATTTTTTTGCAGGATTTACTTTCCAAGGGAATCAATTTCCTTCATATTAAGATTCAATCATTGATAGAAAGAAATGACAGAACAGCTCGTTGAAGATACACTGTTGAATACCATGCAGACAGAACTCCACAGCTTAGATTTTTGCACAAGAGGATGAAGAGTCATGGACCATTCATAAAGTGTACCTTTCAATTCGCCGCCAATAGAGTGAGGACTATGACCCTAAGCTCATCTCTATTGGTCCGTTACATGCCAAGAAAAAAACACTTAAGCACATGGAATCACTAAAATGGAGGTACCTCCATGACCTCCTCCATCGCCAGGGTGATCCGAACATGCTAGGGAGGTACATCAACAAGGTCAGAGAATTAGAGGTACGAGCAAGGAAGAAATGTTAGCACAAGAAGAACTAGAAATATGAGGAGGAGGAGCAAGGAGCAAGAGTACAAAAAATTTCTTTTCTATCAAATTCTTTCTTATTCTTGCTTATCTTTTCATTCAAGGATGACAACACTATTTATAGACTCCTAATGACTCTTGAGATTCCACACACATTGGAATTCCACACACAATGACTCTTAAACTTCCTCACAATGACTCTTAAACTTCTTCACAATAACTCTTGGTAATTACAAACTACATAATGCATTTGACCTCTCATCTCCTTAATTAATATTGTATTGGGAACTCTAAGGGACTTTGTTTGAGTTTATCTTTCAACAAATTCCTCCCTTAAACTCAAACATTTTCCATCCTTCATTCCAATCATCTTCTTGCAATTTTCGAATAGCACTGTTGGTAGCGGCTTGTAAAGATATCTGCCACTTGATCACGACTCGCAACGTGACTCAGTCGCACTTTACCTTTCTTCACATGTTCCCGTATGAAATGGAAACGAACATCTATATGCTTAGTCCTTTCATGATATTCCGCCCTTTTCTGAAAAGTGTTCCTTGTTTGCTTGCCAAGTACACACCCTTCGCAAAATTTCTTGGTGTAGTCCATATCTGGTAACCCGTGGACCATATGCTTCTTTGCTAATTCTGTTAGGCCGCCATAATGTAAGTGTCCGAACCGCAAGTGCCACAACGAGACTTTGTCATCCATGTTGACTTGCAAGCACCTTTCTCGCACACTTCTCAAGTTGAGTTTGAACATCCGATTCTTGGCCATCTCCACTCGTTCAAGTAACCGGCCTCCTTTGTCCTTCAAGTGTAACATTCGATCTTTCATGAAGATCGAATATCCCTTCTCTAATAGTTGGCCCATGCTAAGGATATTACTTTCAGGCACATAGTAGACATCCTCAATTGTCCCTTCTTTGCCATCCTTTTGAGAAAAGCGTATTTTTCCTCGGCCTTTGACTTGAACCTTCGACGCATCTCCAAATGACACGTGCCCATCTTCTATCTCTTGGATCTCCATAAAGAGATGTTTGTGCCCACTCATGTGATTGCTAGCGCCTGTATCGAGATACCAGACCGAGTCGCTATCAGGAATAATGTCTTTATAGGCTATCATGAGAACACCATCGTCTCTTATCTTCTCTTCCGTGACTAGTTTCGCATTTTCTTCTATCTTTTTGTCGGAGTAGCACTCTTTTGCGTAGTGTCCATATTTGCCGCATTTGTAGCACTGGACATTTTGACGATTTGACCGGCCGCCTCTACCACGACCGCGCCCTTGACCACGCCAATTTGTTGGCTCGGCTGGTCCTTTTCTTTCGAGTTGTCTCCGCGTCCGCAGCCTCTACCGTGACCACGACCTCCACGGCCGCGTCTCGACCACGCCAGTTTTGCTGGGCATACATCGTCTTGTCCTCCTTGATAGTTGCCTTAGATTGTAAGGCCTCTTCGAGCAGATCTTGTTTCTTCTTCTTCCGTTGCTCATGCGCCTCGAGAGAACCGGCGAGATCATCTATGGTCATCTCCTCCAGATTCTTCGACTCCTCAATTGCGCATACAACATTTTCGAAATTCTCGGTCAATGACCGCAGAATCTTCTCCACGACCCTTGAATCGGTATGGTTTCTCCATTGCGTTTGAGTTGATTCACCACCGTTTGTACACGCGTGATGTAGTCAGATACTCCTTCTGACTCCTTCATTTTCATGGCCTCCAATTCACCTCGTAGAGTTTGAAGCCGCACTTGTTTAACACGGTCAGCGCCTTTGAAGACTTTTTGCAAAATCTCCCATGCCTCCTTCGAAGTTGCCGCACTAGCAATCTTCTCGAACCCCGACTCATCTACCGCTTGGAATAAGAAGTAGAGAGCGGTCTTGTCTTTCGTGCGCGTTTCTTTCAACGCCTTTAACTGATTCGGCGTCATGTTATCAGTAGTAGCCGGCTCTGTGTAGCCGTTCTCAACTACTTCCCACGCGTCTTGTGCACCAAGCAACACCCACATCTGAATGCTCCAATTGTCATAGTTCGTCTTTGTGAGGCGTGGTAGCGGCATCTGCCCCAGCGGTGTAGGCTTTTGTCCCAGCGGTGTACTCCCGGAATTCGCCATGGCTGTCACCGACGGTCTTCACCTTCAGCACTTGTCTTCGCTTTCGGTACTTAGTTTCGCCTTCGCACTTAACTTCGCCTTCGGCAACTTGTCTTCGCCTTCACCTTTAGTACTTGTACTCGCCTTCGCCTTCAGCACTTGTACGAAGTGGTAGGGGCAGTCTTCGTAGCACACGCAGTGTTCGCCGCACAAGGCACAAAGTCATGTAGAGTACTCATGCAAAGTACTCGCCTTCAGCAAGAAGTGGATTTTGCTGTGCACTCTCTGGCACGCCTTTAGCAAGGAAGTGGATTTGGTCTTCTCCAAGCTTCAAGCTTCAAGCTTCACAATGGGAATCACCTCCAAAGTAATCACTGCACGAAGGAAAATAATCACACACTTGAGATTTGATCACCGCCAATGTCTTTTGATTGCTGAGCGCCTCTCGCACTTGCTTCACGCGCTGCCACTGAGCGCTCCTTACGCGCTGCGATCACCGTCAACACGCGTCTTCGATCACTCCACCACGGCTCTGATACCAATTTGTTAGCACAAGAAGAACTAGAAATATGAGGAGGAGGAGCAAGGAGCAAGAGCACAAAAAATTTCTTTTCTATCAAATTCTTGCTTATCTTGCTTATCTTTTCATTCAAGGATGGCAACACTATTTATAGACTCCTAATGACTCTTGAGATTCCACACACATTGGAATTCCACACATAATGACTCTTAAACTTCCTCACAATGACTCTTAAACTTCTTCACAATAACTCTTGGTAATTACAAACTACATAATGCATTTGACCTCTCATCTCCTTAATTAATATTGTATTGGGAACTCCAAGGGACTTTGTTTGAGTTTATCTTTCAACTATGCCGAGGTAATTAAGCTCGACAGCAATGCCTTTGTTCGGATAATGGTACTCGATGCTTGTTTCATCATTGAAATGCTGATTCAATGGGAATATGGAGTCAAGTTGAGAGAGAGGGTCCATCAAATTAAATGGTTTACGCCGCTTGCGAGGAATGACCTCTTGCTTCTTGAAAATCAGATCCCTTTCTTCATTGTCCAGTCCTTGTTTGAGCTGTCAAACATCCCAGGCCTCCCTGATCTCGAGAAACTGGCTATATTTTATGTCACTTCAGGCAAGTCTTGCAGCATTACAGGGACAATGGATCCCAGAAATGCCTATTATCTTCTCCATCTCTTCCAACTGTACAACTTATCCTTTCTTACAAAGGAAGAGAAACCTGCCCCCTCATGCAGACATCTGGTGATGTGTCCACTTAAGAAGATTGGGAGCTTGGCTTCAGGATCTTTCTTTGGGCTTTTGTTTTTGTTCTTCTACTGTCAACCACTGACCAAGTGTTCAAAATGTCATCGACATCAGGTCAGAGATGAAGAGAGTAGAAGAGCACCGAGAATGCTTCCAACTGCAACCGAGCTTGATGAGTCTGGCGTTGAGTTCAAGAGGAAGGAGGCAATGAGTTTATTGGATATTACCTTCAGAGATGGAGTGATGGAAATCCCCTTATCGTCTATAGGAGACAACACAGCTCCTCGGTTCAGAAACCTCATAGCCTTCCAGCAGTGTTGCCCCATACCTAATAGTCCCTTCTCAAGCTATGCAACACTCATAAATAATCTCATCGACACACCCAAGGATGTTGCTATACTTGAGAAATATGGCATTATTGAGAGCAAGCTTGGTCAAGATGAGCATGTGGCTAGATAAAGAATAATAAGAAGAAGACTTATTTGTGTAAAGACAAGATACCATTAGTTATGGTTCTTGATTGTATATATATACACATATTGGTCATATGTTTACACTGATTTAGGAGGTACAATAAGAAAACATTGACTGAGAGAAATAATAGGAAAATATTGACTGAGAGAAAAAATGAGAAACACATGGTGCATGAATCCCATAGTCCCATGTGTTCCTATAATCATGGAGTAATTTTAGGATCTGATTGATTTCATGAGGGGGTGTCTTTTACATGGATCACGTGTTGTCATTGATATCTCTAACACCCCCCGCAAGCGAAGCGGGTTCGAAAGAACCGAGAACTTGTTCTTCAGCATAGAAAATCTTAAAGAGCTCAAAGGCTTAGTAAGGATGTCTTCTAGTTGATCTTTAGTGCTGACAAACCGAACATCCAGGACTCCATTGGCGATATAGTCCCTCACAAAATGAATGTCGATCTCAACATGTTTGGAGCGGGAGTGACGAATAGGATTGATCAAGAGATATGTTGCACCGAGGTTATCACAGAGAACTATTGGGGAGATTGCGGAATTCCAAGCTCACAAAGTAATGACTGCAACCAAACGACCGCTGCTGCAGCATTGGCCACGCCCCTATACTCTGCCTCAGTGCTAGATCGTGCCACAGTACACTGCTTCTTCGAGCTCCAAAAAATGAGATTTGTACCAAAAAAGACACAATAACCACTGGTAGATTTTCGATCATCGATCGACCCTGCCCAATCTGCATCGGTGTAAGCAGTAAGCTGTACAGAAGAATGACGAGAGAGAAAAAGGCCATGTTGAATGGTAGATTTGAGGTAACGGAGGATCCGTTTTACAGCGCTCCAGTGCTCATCGGTTGGAGCTTGCATGAACTGAGCGACCTTGTTCACCAAGAAGGCAATATCGGGTCTGGTAAAGCTTAAGTATTGTAGTGCCCCAACAGTACTTCGATAGACAAAGGGGTCAGAGAGACTTGCCAACAATCTTGGATAGCTTACAGGAAGTGGCCATAGGCGAGTTAACAGGCTTGACACCATCTATCTTGAGTCGGAGAAGTAAGTCACGGATGTACTTCTGTTGAGAGAGAAATAGACCTGAGGGTGTACGATGATACTCCACGCCCAAGAAATAATGCAGTGGGCCGAGGTCTTTTAATGAGAACTCCCGGCCTAGTTCTTAAATAAGATGAGTGACAGCCCGTGAGTCATTACCTGTGATGATGATGTCATCCACATAGATAAGAACCAGAAGAAGATCTGTCCCGACCCGTCAGAGGAAGAGAGACGTGTCGGACTTGGAGCCCACAAAGCCCAATATGACTAGATAACTCCTGAGGCGAGAAAACCAGGCCCATGGAGCCTGTTTGAGGCCATAGATATTGCGGTGAAGCTTGCATACATGATTGGGATGAGCGGGATTGATGAACCCCGAAGGTTGTTCCATGTAAACCGTCTCAGTAAGAACACCCTGCAAAAATGCATTATTTACATCTAACTGTCGAATAGATCATCCCTTGGAGACGGCCAGACTGCACACGGTATGGACAGTGGTTGGTTTGATGACCGGACTGAATGTCTCACCATAGTCTAATCCTGGTTGTTGATGAAAACCCTTGGCCACCAGGCGGGCCTTATACCTGTCAACAGAACCATCAGATTTAAGTTTTAACTTGAAAACCTATTTACAACCAACCAGATTCATGGTAGGGTGGTATGGCACAAGGGACCAGGTTTTATTCTTAAGCAAGACATTCATCTCAGTGTCCATCGCCTGGCGCCACTTGAGATCTTTAGAAGCTTGCGTGAAAAATGTGGGTTCGACAGGAGTGGTGGCCAAGTCAGCCATGAGACAGGTAAGCATGGGATAACGGGTGGCTAGCCAGATTTTTGGTGTTCTGGTGTTATCCTGTGTTCTGGTGACCATATGGTGGGTCCTGGTAAGAGGGGGACTGGGAGAGTCTGAGGATGAGGACGAGGAGAAGGACTCATCGGCGGGTGCTGGTGGAGGTGGTGGAGAAAGAGTATGTGATGGAGGTGGTAGTGAAGGAGGAGAAGAGTCAATGGTGGGGCCCACATGAGAAGAGGGAACTGGAACAATGAAAGATAACAGAGGCATGGAGATGGGGATCGGTGGGGAAGGCGTGGGAGTAGTGGAAGAGCGGGAGGGCTGAGGAGAATGGAAAGGAAAGGAAGATTAATCGAACACAATATCCCGAGAGATGTAAATACGACCAAAGGGGATATGCAAACATTGATAACCTTTATGCGAAGCCGAGTAACCTAAGAAAACACATTGAGTGGACCGAAAACTAAATTTATGAGTTTAGTATGGACGCAGATGAGGGTAGCAAGCACAACCAAAAATTCGTAAGGAAAGGTAGTCAGGTACTTTATGAAATAATTTCTGGTAGGGAGTGAGATTATGGAGGACGGGGGTGGGCATTCTATTAATGAGAAATGAGGTAGTTTGGAAAGCATAGGGCCAGTAATGAAATGGAACATTTGGCCGAGCCAGAAGAGTAAGGTCGGTCTCGACAAGGTGGCGGTGCTTTCTTTCTGCGGTGCCATTTTGGGCACTAGTGTTGTTTGACGGGAGAAAAATTCGCGTAAAGTTTCCTTGAATCAATTGAAAAGTTACAACAAACTTACACCCCGGTTACAAGGGAGGGAGGATATTGAGTCTTGAATCCTCCCTTTGTTTAATGCTGGGTTCTTCAAGTGGCGGTGGAAAGTGAATCTTGTTTTCCGTTGACCGGGTAAACGTCGAGAACTTCTGGGGATCTTCTTCTTCGGATGGTAGACGGAGTAACACAGCTCTATCGACCAAAATCTCAAAGAGATTGTAGGCAAAGATTAACTTGTACGCAGCAAGTTAGCTGAAGAGTTAGACTCTCTTTCCTTCTCTGTGGAAGCTCTTCAAGTCAAGTTCTTCTCCTCCGGATTCTCTGATTTAATTGACCGACCCCTTTTCCATAGCAACGGGGCTATTTATAGAGGTTTCAGGGCGAACGTGCCCCCTAAAAACACTCCATAATGGGGGTTAACTTTCCCCATTATGTGGGTCGTGACTGACCCCATAACCAGGGCGGTTACAACGGAGACGCGGGTGTCGACCCACGCGCCTTGGTGCTGCAGTGCTGGCTGAGACGCGGGTTTCGACCCACGCGCCTTGGTGCTGCAGTGCTGGCTGAGACGCGGGTTTCGACCCACGCGCCTTGATGCTGCAGTGCTGGTTGAGACGTGGGTGTCGACCCACGCGCCTTGGTGCTGCAGTGCTAGTTGAGACGCGGGTTTCGACCCACGCGCCTTGATGCTGCTTTGATGGCTATGATTAGCCCTGTGTCTGGAGCTTGGGACTTTGCTTTTTAGTGCCTTGTCTTTTAGTGATCTTTAGACAGCCTACAGAACCCCCTCCAAAGTTTTCGATATTCCGCAGTTAGCTGGGACGGATTTTGAAATACTTTGGACTCTAGCTGAATCTACTCTTATGATTGGACTGACAATGCTATGGGCTTGATCTTGTTTGGAGTATTGCCTTCTTGAGTGTACTGTAGAACTCTTTGAAGCCGCCAACACTGATCGCGTGGAGTGTCTAGATACACAGTCTAAACCTCCCCGATGCTTTAAGTTTGTCGTTGGTGTACTTTAAACCAGAGGTGGGCAGTCGTCTGCTTGTGCCAGTGTACTTTCGAACTGAATTGCAGAAGTAAGGACTACACGCCAGTTCTGTGGACGCAGGGGTGATACTGCTTTTGGGATGACAACGCGACTGTTACTCCATGAGGTAGACGCGACTTTGGCCGGGTTGAAAAGATGCGATCTTCAGAGGGACGCGTCTTTTAGAATGAAGACGCGGCTTTCTGGACGCGACTCTGGCCGTGTCGAAAAGATGCGTCCACTGGAGGGACGCGTCTTTAGAGATGAAGACGCGACTGTTGGATGCGAATCTGTGCCATGAGTATGTTGCCATGTGTCCTGTTGTATTGAGGGGACATCCTCTTTTTGGCGTGCGAACTTCAAGCTGCATTTAAAGCTTTGTCCACGCGTTAGGAGGTGATTAGGCGTCGAGCCAAGCGCCGCGTATCTTTGCGAATCACTGTGCCTATAAAAGGCAACAGTCCTTCAAGAGTCATCATTAGACTCTCTTTCTTCTTCGTTTGCATCTGTTAGGATTTGAGAAATGAGCTTCCTTTACTCTCTTTTCCTTCATCTAACATCGGATCCTTGATCGCAATGGCACCAAAGGCCAAGCATACTGCTTCGTCTTCAAAGGCGGTCGTCTCTGAGACTCAGAGGGGCGGTTCCTCCATGCAGGAAACCCCTATTTCAGGTATAAAAAGTCTTCGGACTTGATTCCCACCATTAGAGGGGTTTTTACAGAGTTCTTTTAACTCTTAAATTCCCTTTTGAATATGAACCGCCAACACGGGCTCACGCCCGTATTTGATCATCAGGCGCGGTTCTTGAGTCGTTAAACAGGACGCAGGTTTGATGACCTCTGCTTCTTTTATCTGCTCGAATCTGCGTCTGCTTGTTGAACACAGGGCCCAAATGAACCTTGCGTTTTGGATTCAACACTTAGAATATTTCTAAGTGCGAAAGATTCAGACGCGGATTTCTTATGACTCTTGCGTCTTGTGAAATCAGAAGCTGGTTCTCATGAATCTCGCGTTTGAGTCCAATACTTAGAATTTTTTTTTCTTATAAGTCTTGGACTTTCAAAAACGCGGGTTCCATGCTAGCTTAGCGATCTTTGCATCTGGACGCAGATTCTGATGATCTCCGCGTCTGGGTTCATTTCTGCGTTTGAGTTGTAAACACTTAATCAATTTCTTTTCTGATCAAGTATTATTCTCTTTTGCAGTGCGATATTCCTCCGACCCTCTCTCCAAAAAGTGTCACTTCGGGCACGTAGGTGGTGCTGACCGCAATCTAACCTTCGTGTTGCAGAGGACTGCTCCGATGACTGCTGATAAGTCAAAGGAGCGAAGGGAGAGGCTCTCCAAGGTCGACATAAGGACCTTCCGAGAAATCATGACCGACGCAGATTTTGAGACGGATTTACGAATTCCGTTAAAGAAACCTGTCTTCTTCTTTGGGGACAACATCGGCGAGGACGATCACATCTTGCATGACGGCGATTATAAGTGGCTTCGCCAAATAGGGGGTAGAAAATTCTTTCTTCCCAATATGGAGAGAATGTATCCTTTATCCTATCTCCAGCACATGTCTGTCCCCCGGGCAATGGAATGGGAGCTTGCCCGATCTGTCCCCAGTGTCTCGCTCGGCATACTGGGCGCCAGGAAGGTACATCCTGGCGGACACGGGAAGGAAGTTTTTGGCTTGTTTCCTAGATTATTCAGGTCCGAGTACCCAGTAGGGGAAACTCCTCAGCTCAGCACTACCTTCATCAATGAATTCATGAAGGTGGGGGTGACTTTCCCGTTGACTTCCGCCCACTTGGGTGGGTTCATTCGTCCGACAAGTCTTGGTGGGGCAAGATGGTGGGCTTTGTCCTCGCCGAACTCAGAGGTCTGTTAGACCAAGTGGGACTGTACCAAGCGGTCATGGCTGTGCAATATGGCATACCGCAGAGTTCTCACAATTTTTACGGGATTCTGGAGCATTGTAACCCTTTGATGGGGACATTCTTCACCCCGGTCGGGGAAATGGGGCTCGCCCTGCATGAACTATATGAAGTTTCGGGGCTGGTTATGGGAGATGCCCCTTTTGAGGAATACGTCCCAACTTCCGAGGAGCTTCATCTCTTGAAGAAAGAGTGCCCTCGGGTATATGAGACCTACTGGGAAGTGTTATGTCACTTCCACATCTGCGGCCAAATAACCTCCTGGAGAACTAGGGGAGTTAAGCAGATGTCTTGGGCGAGCTACCTGTTTAATGGTATAACTGAGAAAGATCACTCAGTGACCATTCTAGCTCCCAGCTCCGATGAGGAAATCACCGAGAGGATTAACGCCTCTGTGAGTTCTTACACCACAGAGTCGAATGAAGACACTTTCAAACCTGACACGGTTTTTGAAAGTTTCCATCACCAGGCCCAGATCCCCATTTCTAACCGGGCACTACTGGCGGGCTTCCTCATGCTGTGGTTGAAGCGCTGTGTAGTGCCGACACTGTCGCATGAAGTGATTGTCGCCGACGTGGTGTATCCGACGGTGCTGTTGGTCTACGGTAGGTCCATCGCTCTCCTTCCAGCAATGGTGGCTGGAATCCAAAGCGGATTGCGGGCCCTGACTCAGAGCCTGTGCAAAGTGGAGGCCATCGTTGACTTCCACGGTAGACTGGAGGTTGACTCGGAGGGGAGGCCGAGAGTAAAGACCCCTAACCCCCGGGTCGAGCTTCCCTGCACGTACCTAATGGCTTGGTATGTTATGCACTGCCCCTCACTGATGACGCCAGTGTCCCGATCCGAGGGTTTGTCCCTTTTGTACAGCGGCTGGAGAGCTCGAGCTGGTCTAACAACTATATGTTCTATGTTCGGAAATGCATTCTGAACGCTTCAAATTACCATCTCAACCGTTGCTTCCCCGATATTACAGATGCTGCTTATGGGGATAAATTTGCTGACATTGTGGGTCCGGACGACTTCACGAGGCTGCCATCGGGAGTCTTCTGGTGGCTCATCAATATCCGGCCCGGGTATCTGCTCTTTCGGCAAGGGAATTCGTGCACGATCGAGCCTTATATGCCGAATCGTTTTGCCCAACAATTCGGCTATGACCAACTATATGTCGGCAACCCTAACGCCCAACTCGCCTTCAATGAAAATTTATTTGAAGGTGCTCGGGCCTGGTATTACAGCGTGGCTGGGGGGACAATAGCTCTTTATAGCTTGCCTCACAAGACGCCAAACTGTTATGCAAGCCTTGGTTTCTGTACTTGGTACTTCCAGGCTAGCAAGATACCTGGCTACTCAATGGAGCGTTCGTGCATCAGGAGCATTAATGCGTCCTATGAGGAGAAATTGGCATCCAACAAGCGTATGCGGGGTATCGATGAATACCAGGCGGCTAAGAGGGAAGCCAGAGGGGAGACGCGGGTGGAACCGAGAGCAGCAGCATCTAGGGAGCAGCCTGCTAGAAGGCGTCGACAGGCGGTGCCTAAACGTCCTCATGGCGCTACTCTCCAGGCTGAGTCGGCCCCGAAGAAGGCCAGGAAAGACTCTGGGGCTGAAACTTCAATGCCTGAGGCCGTCCCTTCCGGTGTTGAGGAGCATAGGGAGGAAGAGGAGGAGGAAGACGAAACCCCCCTCGTTCGCCCTCGTGGACTGCACAGCAGGGGTCCCGCGATTTTAGAAGAAGGGGAGCTTGCTGATGATCCCACTGCAATCGATGAGGCTGAGCAACTTGAGGCTGATCTGATGAGCAGGGATGATGTTGAGATTTCAGGGGTCTCAACTCAACCAGGGTCTTCTTTGACTCAAGAGAGGAGGGATGGAGCGCAACAGCCTGGATCTCCTGCTATACTGATGCCCAGCTCGAGGGTAGCTGACCCCAGTCCTACTACTGGGGTACTTGGTGGCAAGGCTTCGGCTGTCGAGGCCTCTTGTGTTGCGTTGTCGTCTTCATCGTCCGAGGAGGATGAATATTCTCAGGCGATGAGGTCGATTTTGGCGATGAACCCGCTCCTCCAGATCTGAGTAAATTCTCACATATCACAGAGGAGGAAATATATGGGTGTGATCCGGTGACGGCGTCGCCACTAGCGGTAACTGCTCCTGCTGAAGGTACTCTCTTTGTCTTTTTGACCCAGTTGCCCTTTTTAACTAGGAAAAAGGTTCTCTGACGTCCTCCCTTTAACTTTATGTTGCAGGGCTGGCCGTGGACAGCGAGGCTGCGACTTCCTCCCATATCGAGGAGATGATACAGGAGCTGGCCTAGCAGGAGGGTGTTGAGGCTGCTGCTGAGATGCCTCAAGAGAGGGCAATTATTGAAGTTGGGGAGACTTCCACCCTGCAAGATTTGCCCAGGAACTTGCCGTCATTGGACCCTCGGCTTGGTAAGAAAATATTGATGTCCTGAATATTTTTTGTTTGTTGTCATGGCTGATGTTCTGGTAATCTGCAGAGAGCGCTGAGGAAGCTCAGGCAGAGGAACTTGCGGTCAGCGTCGGCCCAGAAGGCAGCACAATTCAAGTCCCGACTGAGGGCTCTGAAGAAGTCAAGTTTGCTGCTACTTCAGTCACCATGGAGGCTGCTACGACAGTAACTGCGCCAGACGTATTGGCGACCATCTCGGCTTCTGTCGCACCTGTCGTTGATCCTACTCCTGCACGGGATGAGTTGATTCCCATCCCTCACCCTGTGATAAAAAGGGGATCTGGAAGTACATCAGCAGAGTTCTCTTCAGCCAATGATATCTGAAAGAACTGACACGTCAAATGGTGCAGCAGTTCTTTACTTCCATGCAATCATGTATTGACCTCATCCTCTCTAGGGGCAGTTCTTTGAATTTGCCCGAGTGCTTCTTGAGAATTTGATCGAGAACATCAGTCATACTGGAGGTCCTTCACAGGCTAGGGCGTGTCTGCTGCTGGTGGAGCAGTTGGGGAGTGATCTGAAAGAGCTTAAGTCTTTGGAAGACGCTGGCTCAGTTCACGAGGCCCGGGCAACCCTGACTAGGCTTCTTGCTGCTCATGAACAAGAGCGAAAGGAGATAGAGGAAAGGATAGCTGAAGAGACCCACCATCTCTAACATTTCCAGGCTGACCATCAAAGGTTGATTGGCGATTCAAGGGAATCTGAACTCGTCATGCAGAGCGCATAGCAGGTTATTATCACTGCCCGGGCCACCATAGCTAAAGCAGAAGCCTTGATCGCAATCAATGAGCAGAAGCTTGCCACTGCTAGGAAGAAGCTGGAAGAGTTGGAAGCTGCTAGGACGCAGGTTGAAGAAAACCTCTCCACTCACTCCTCCAGGTTGGAATCCCTACGAGCTCAGCTGGTTGCGAGGAGATTTTTGTCCGAGGAAGAGCTGCGGGTCCAGGCTCTCATGGAGGCTGAGAAAGCACGTCAGCACGAGATACATCGCCTTCGAGAACAAATCTTTTCTTTGGCTAATCAAGATTATTAGCCTCCCCCCTTTTTTTTTAAGGAAAGAACACTCAATTCATCAAGAGTGTTTGTATCACTTTTATCATTTTTGGCTCAAATAATAAAAGTCTTTTGAAATTTTGCTCCATCGTCATCGTTCCACTGTAGATGAATCCAATTCCTTTGCAGCTGTCTTTGGCTGTGATCCTTGACTGGCGGTGAATAATGAATTTAGGTAGAACTGAGTTCTTGGGCGGAACGCGGCTTTGATTTATAGGGAGACGCCTGAGAAACGCGACTCTGACCTGTCAATTGAGACGCCGTTCCAGTTGGCGCGAAGGACGCAGCTTTAGGTGCGGCTCCCTGGCCGCAGCCCTTAACTCTGCCCAAGTACATAATTCAGGATGCCGTGAGGACGCTGTCTTATGCTCCTCAAAACTGACGCATAGATATGAGGACGCGACACCGGGTCCTTGACCTGGTGTAAACTCAAATTATATTGAGTTTATGATAGGAACATCATTATCATCTCGCCATGTAGACGCAGCTCCAAGATACTTGTGAATGCCATAGACCTTCTCCGTTGAGGACACAAGTCTCAGGACGCAGCTTTTCACTTTTATGTGATTTCCAAGCGCGACCCCCAGAATGGGTCCCTCTTGCTGTGAAGGGATGCAGCTTTGAATCACTCTGAGAGATGCGATTGTAGTTATCTTGACTGGAACGAAAAGGGACGCCATTTTCGAATTCGCAAAGGGGCGCCAGTTCCTGGACGCGGCTCTTGGGCCTGCGTTAGGTGCAACTTCCCAGGCGTTACATGCAGCTTGTCATAAAGATTTCGTTGGATCTTTAAATGTCAAGTCGAGGTTGACGATTGGGGACTCGCATCATCCGATATTTTTTGAAGCGGCGGTCCACGCGTCAGCCCTTCATTGGGTTCAGGCATTAATGCCTTTAAATGCCAAATCGGCGCTGGGTTGGAGACTCGCGTCTTCGATGCTTCCCGAAGCGATAGTCCACACGTCAGCCCGTTATTTGGCTTTGACATTCGTGCGGGAATTAAGGCGACGGTTCTGATTAGCGAGCCATTAATCACAGGCTTTGTGGTTTCCTATAAATAGGGCTCAGCTTCTCCTTTTAGCAGTCCATTACTTAGACTGCTTTCCTTTGAGAGCGAATGCTCTGAGCGATTCTGCCTTTTCTCTTCAAGGACTTGTATCTGGGACTTGCCTCTATGGATGATGATGACCCAGAGCTATCATGCTTCTGTTTAATCTCTCCAGAAGATTATCACTGTCAAGTGATTTCAAGATCAAGAAGCGTCTCCTTGAGCACTTTTTATATCCGCGCCTTGATGCAGAAAGTTCAACCCTTAATGGGGGTTGCTGCGGGTATGACTTCCTGGTCTGCCATGAAATTTTCAGCCCTTACGGGGTTGCAGTTTTGCTATCTCTTAAAGTGATTCATCTTCTTGACCTTTTTCTGAAGTCTGGTTGGTGCGCCCACCTTTTGGGAGTTGCGCCATTCAGAAAACTCTAACTCAAAATTCTTCTGGATGCGAGTATAATGGACTTTTGCACCTGGACTGTGAGCTTTACATACAGAGCTCGCGTCTAAGGCGTCGACTTAGAAGAATTTCAACCTAGGTCGAAAGTTTCAGGCCTGAATTTTGCAACCCCTGTTCGTCGAACAGGGAGACGACAATTTTCGCGTCTGATTCTCTTAGCGCCTCATACCTTAGACGCGGATGCAAAACCAGACTGCATTTGAATTCTGTGTGTATCACAGCTTTGATCGCGTCTATTTCTGTCGCCGCAGAAGTTTGGTTCACTGCGCGGGTCATTCCTGCGTCTGCAGTTTTTTCGCAATAGCTGTGTCTGTCACTTAGTTTTCTTATTGAAATATACTAAGTTTTAGATCTTCTAACTTTTGCTTTTTGCAGGTAGGCTTAATCATCCCTTTTCATGTTCGCTGGGCCCCTGGGAGAATATATCGGCCAGCGAACTTGTTCGATGGTCGACCACTGGAGAAGAAGTCATGGGCCCTGACACTCGCCAAGATCTCTTTGGATTCAATGCACCGGTCATGCTTCTTGGCATGGCATGGTCAGAGTGAGGATGGCGGTGGATATAATGGTGGGTATGGTCTTGGATTCTCCCTTCACCTACCCCAGAAGTGACATCGATGAACACTCCATGCTCATTGGATGACTTTCTGGTGGTGGAGATGTTCATCAACGAAGGATCATACCCCACCACTTCGGATGGTCAGGTGAAATCAGAAGATTTTGCCGCCTTTCGACCTCAAAAACACCATTGTTCTTGGTCAACGATGGGCTCTTTCAATGTTTACATCATGTATCGTGGTGCAATCAGCTTCCGATCGTCGCCACAGTGTTCAATCCTACTTTGGCGCCCTTCCAAACATCTTGTACTTAGAGTTCTGAGCAGCTTCAAGGAGTGAGTGCAACCTTTGAGAGAGAGAGAGGGACTTCTTTGTACTCCTTTATCTATAACACTCAATCTTATTGAATAAGAGAGCGTTTTGTATTACTTTCATATGCCTGGATATAAATAAAAGTGACACTTTTCTTTTTGCTTCCTTCTATTGTCTTGAACTTTTCTCTTTTTTTTTAAGTTAGACGAATAGAAGTAAAGAATCTTTGACTTGCTAAAAATATGATAATAATCTTAACAAGTCAAGGTTTGTAGAAAAATCCTGTTTTCAGGAAGTTCAACAATGCTGTCAGAGGTGTGATATTAAATTGACAGAGGTAGGATAATTTTGTGGACCTGCCGCTCTATAAAGGAAAGTGACAAGTGGAATTCGTACCCCCAGGGAAGATGAGCTTTTATCAGAGGTTAGGGATTAACTTGATTAAGTTCAGCTGGGGAGTTAATGAAAACACTGTTAACGGTGTAATGTTAACCTAACAATGTTTTTAGGTAGACTTGTTGTTCTGTTGAGGAGAATAACAAGTACGACTAGATTCGCGGGGGACCTAGAAAAGTCTTTACTGTTAGAAGTGTGATATTAACTTAACGGGTTGAACGTACTCTTGTCAGAAGTGTAGTATTAACTTGACAAGGATGTGAGTCAGAGGTGTGATATTAACTTGACTCAAAAGCATTTCAGTTTTGTTTGGAAAAACTGAAAGTGTCACTGTCATAGGTGTGATGTTTAACTTGGCAGTGAGGGTAATGCTAGAGGTGTAATGTTGAACTTGGCATTGGTCATCTCGACTTTGACAAGGAAGTCCAAGGGAAAGTCATGGCCTTAAGTGTATTGTTGAACTTAGCAATGACTTGGACGCTAGAGGTGTAGTATTAAACTTAGCATCGTTTATTTCAGCTTCGATATGGAAGTCTGAGGGAAAAATGGCTGTCAGAGGTTTAACATTGGACTTGGCAGCAACTTGATTACCGTTAGAAGTGTAATATTAACTTAATAGTAATTTGTCAGAGGTGTGGTATTAACTTGACAAAAATTGGTTTGCGATACGAGCAATTTGAGGACCTGTCATTCTATTGATGAGAATTAACAAGTAAAGTTTGAAGAGCCAGAGGTATAGTGTTAACTTGGCAAATTTAAAGTTTTGCTACTCCATGTAGAGTTGACAAGCAAAGTTTGTACTAGACAAGGAGTATTGAAAATTTTTATTACCAGAGGTATAGTGTTAACGTAGCAATGATTATATTTTGTAGACCTACCATTCTGTAGATGAGAATTGGTAAGGGATTTTTGGAGGAAAGAGTGGAACTACATCCACTTAGGATTTTTAGCAAACCCTCAGCTGTCAACGGATTTGAGGTGCCTTTACCAACTACCGTTTGAGTTGGGCTAGCCATGCTATTCCCCTCAGCATGATGAGTTGTCGAAGACTTATGTTGGGCTTAAAAGCCAACATTTTCCTCTATCCTTAGCCATCGGAAGCGTCGGATGGTAGTGAAGAACTTTTCTTGTTTTGATCAGAGGTGTACTTTTAACTTGATCGGCGGAAAAAGATACCATTAAGGATAGTACTTCTTCAGGAACCTACCATTGATCGGCATCATGAGTGTATCGCCATTTGAGGTTATAAGGCGATATGATCCATTTGAGTAGACTGACTCTACTACAAATGGTCCTTCCTATTTTGGCTGAAATTTTCCTTTTGTCTTATGTGTCATCACCATAGGTCTTCTGACAGTTAAGACAAGGTCTCTTTTCTTGAAAGTTCGCACTTTAACTTTCTTGTTGAAGGCTCTGAAAATCCGAGCTTGGTAGAGCTCGATCTGTTGTTGGGCCTGTAGACGTTTATCATCCAAGGCTTCCAATTCTTGGAGTCACTGTCGATGCTTCTCCTCCTTCGTCATCTCTGCTGTCAAGGCGACGCGTAGAGACGGAATTTGGATTTTCAGTGGAAGCACGGCCTCACACCCATATACCAAAGAAAATGGCGTAGCTTTAGTTGGGGTTCGAACAGTCGTGCGATAGGCCCACAAGCATTCACCCAGCTTGTCGTCCCAGTCACGCTGACTTTTCGAGACGAATTTCTTGAGGAGCTTGCCAATGGTCTTGTTGAAAGCTTCTGTGAGACCATTAGCGGTGGGGTAGTATGCCGTTGAGGATACACTCTGGATTCTGAACTTAGCGCAGAATCTCTGGAAAGCCTGGCTGATGAACTGGGATCCATTGTCGTGGACGATTCGCCGAGGTATCCCAAAACGGTATATGACGTGATGTTTCACGAACTTGATCACGTCGGATGACTTTACCTCCTTCAAAGGAATGGCCTCAGCCCATTTGGAGAAGTAATCGGTTATGACTAAAATAAACCGATGTCCTTTTGATGATGGCGGGCTAATAGGGCCAACTACATCCATCCCCCACATTTCAAATGGCCAGGTAGAGGTCGTAGAGTGAAGGTACCCTGGTACTTGGTGGATGAAATCGCCATGTACTTGGCAGGCGTGACATCTCTTGGCATAAGTGACAGCGTCAGTAATCATTTTGGGCCAATAGTATCCCAACCTTTGGAGCCGATATGCTAGTTTTGGGCCAGGCTGATGGGCTCCACACATACTCATGGGCTTCTTTTAATATCTCCTGTGCCTCTTTTGGTGAAAGCCAGCGGAGCAAGACCCCATCATGCGATCGACGATACAATGTTCGCGTAATCGCATTATAGTAGAATTTGGGGGCTTTCATTCGAATGGCAGCCGCTTCTTTGGTGTCCTCAGGCAGGATGTCGTACAAGACATAATCAATATAGGGGAATCGCCACTCTCTAAGCTCTGGACCGGTTGACGACTCAAGCGCTTCCTTGCATTGACAATTTCCCACTGGCTCCTGGTAGTCCTCAAGAGCAATTCTCGGGCAATACAGGTCGTGGCTGTGGATAAATATTTTCTCCACTGCTCCAGCTGGAAGATCTAAGGAGGCAGCTAGGGATGCCAGTGCATCTGCATGCGCATTTTGCTTGCGTGGCACATGGTCGATGTAAAAGTTAGTGAACCTCTTGGCCATGTAGACAGTTGCGTTATAATAGGGTACTAGATCTTCATGTCTGACTTCGTACTCCCCGCGAACTTGGCTGACGATGAGCTTAGAATCACCATATGCCTCGAGATGTTTAACGCCAATCTCATCGGCGAGTTGCATCCCAATCAAGAGGGCATTGTACTCCGCTACATTGTTGGAGCAAGGCTCGGTTAACGAGATGGCTCGAGGAATCACATAGTTCTGTGGGGAGACGAGTACTACTCCTACTCCTGCCACTATGTGTCCTTTTAGGCTTGTTCTCGATGCACCGTCAAAGAAAAGTTGTCACACTTGACTTTCAAAGAATGTCTGGGTCAGGCAGGCTTCAGCGATCTCATCTGGGAGATCCTCGTAAAGTTTGACTGCCCTCGAATCTGGATGCTCAGCTAGGAAATCCGCCACCGCTTGTCCTTTAATGGCCTTTTGTGGTAAAAACTGCATTTCATATTGGGATAGCAATATGGCCCATTTTTCCAGCCGGCCGTTCAATGATGAAGGCTTTGTCATAAGTAACCTCAGGGGGTTGACTTTTGATATGACGTTTATAGTTTGGCCTATCAAATAGTGTCACATTTTCTGAACAGCGAACACCAACGCCAAACATTCCTTCTTGATCAGGTTGTATCGATGTTCGGCCCCGATCATTGTTCTACTCAAATAGTAGATCGCTTGCTCTCGTCCTTAATCATCATTCTGAGCTAGTAGAGCTCCTAAAGAATGATCCATCGCTCGGACGTATATCAGGAAAGGTTTTCCAGACACCGGAGCTGCAAGGACTGGCGATTGTGTGAGGTACTGTTTAATTTCCTCAAATGCTTGCTGGCAAGCGCTGTACCAAATGAACGAAACACCTTTCTTTATTAATTTGGAAAAGGGTTGGCATTTTCCGGAGAGATTTGAGATAAACCTTCGGATGTACGCCAATCGTCCTTGCAATCGCCTGAGCTCCTTGAGGTTTCTCGGAGGTTGCATCTCTTGGATAGCGTGAACCTTTTCTGGGTCCAAATGAATCCCCGTAGAGGTCACTGCAAACCCTAAGAATTTTCCACTGGCCACCCCCAGGAAGGACTTGGTGGGGTTCATCTTCAATTGATGGGCCCGCATGATGTCGAAGACAACCTTTATATCAGTTATATGATCACCTTTAGCACGGCTTTTTACTGCGATGTCATCAACATAACATTCCACCGTTTTGTGCATGTGTTCGTGGAAAATGGTATTCATGGCCCTTTGATATGTCGCCCCTGCATTATTTAGTCCAAAGGGCATGACGGTGTAGCAGTATACACCCAGTGGTGTCCTGAAAGAGGTATGTCTTTCGTCATCAGGATACATTTTGATTTGATTATATCCTGAAAATCCATCCATGAAGGACAGTCGCTCGAATCCACACGTATTGTCAATCATGACATCTGTGATTGGCAGTGGGAATTCATCTTTGGGACAGGCCTCGTTTAGATCACGAAAATCAATGCAAATTCGGATCTTTCCATTCTTTTTAGCCACGGGGACGATGTTGGATACCCAATCAGGATGTTGTTCTTCCCTAATGAAGCCAGAGTCTATAAGCTTTCTGACTTCTGATTGAATTGCCTCCATTATTTCTGGACGGAACCGTCGTTGTTGTTGCTTGACGGGCTTTACGTCTGTATTAATGTTGAGGCGGTGCATAGCCACTTGAGGATCAAGTCCAGGCATGTCCTCATAACTAGGGATGGCAATTTGACCCGTACCCGCGGGGACCCGACCCGAATGGGGCGGGTTTTTTCATCATTGACCGGGTTCGGGTCGGGTAACGGGGAAAACCCAAAATAACAAAAGGCGGGGCGGGTACGGTATAGCATTGCCCCGCCCCGTTACCCGCCCCGTACCCGCCCCACTATTTTTTTATATAATGAATATAATAATATTATATATACATCTACTTAAATAACCTAACTTTTAATACTAATTACAAATATTTCATTCCCTATAAATATCTAAACCAAATGGTCTAAAATCCAAATCTAATTTGCCCTAAAAATTTGAGCCCAATACACGATTTCGGGTCGGGTCGGGTCGGGTATTTTTATTACCCGCCGGGGCGGGGATGGGGGTGATTGTGGAATACCCAACAGGGTCTGGGGCGGGGACGGGGCGGGTTTTGGGATTTCGGGTACGGGGACGGGGTGTTCAATACCCGGCCCCGACCCGCCCCGTTGCCATCCCTACTTATAACTCCAGGCGAAGACGTCTATATATTCTTGCACAAGAGATATTAGATCCTTTTTCTCAGAAGGTGATAGGCCTTCGCTTATGAAGATGGGCTTAGGATTAGCCTCATCTCCTAGATTGATCTGGACAATCTTATCTTCTGTTGGTGGCTCGCGTTGTTCAAAGTGAGTATTCCAAAGATTGTTTAAGTGTTGGATCCAAGGATCTGTATCGAATTGGATTACCTCCTCACCTTTGTCTTCCAGGTGGCTTGTTGAAACCATATTCACTGAAAGTTCTTTGAAGATGTTGCCGACACTAACGTCTGACTCCCATGATGACGTGCCCGATGAGTAATCATGGCATAATGACTCTTCAGATTCAGAAGCTGATGGGATCGGAGTTGACACATAGCCCAATCCCCTGCGAGTCCGATGATAATAATCAGGGATTTTCCCTTTCGGCACAAAAGATCGGAGTAGCGTTCTACTTCCTTTGCCGAAGTTCAACCCTGGTCCGCTTGTTAGATCATACCCCATGCTTTTCATCATTCTGAGTGCCTTTGGCTCATAATGACCGAACCGAGGGGATTCTTGCTCGCCTTCTGATTCTTCACGGGTCATCGGTTCGGATTCAATTCGTTCGAAAAGAATTGGTCTTTGGCCTTTCTGTCTTGCTGGAACCATGAATATGGATTCTTGCGCACTACCAACATCTCGACATGTTTTGAAGGACGATTTCACCGGTACATGCAATGATGTTAAAGCATTCATTGCCGATCAGAGATCGTCATCAACTTCGGTACTAGTGTCTGACGACACTGAATCAGAAGCAAACACAGAGAAATATGCCAGATCTAAGTCTTCATTAATATATCATCTGCCTACATCATCGGAGGTATTATTAACATCGAGCTTATTAATGCCCGTTACAAGTGGGTCTAGTTCCCACACGCACTCTTCTTTTTTCGGCTCGGTGTCGGCTTCATTACCAGAGTCGGGCTCCTCTGGTTGCAGGATTTCATCTGTTTCCACAGAGTCCTGATACAGGAGAGAATCTGTGAAATAATTCTCCACTCCCTTGAACGGATGCCTTTCGGCAATCAACGTTCGCACCTTTTCACTCCCGTCGATGTATTTCATGACTTGGTGGAGAGTAGAGGGAACGATAGAATTGCGATGAATCCATGGTCGTCCCAACAGCAAATTGTAGGTGTCAGCATCTATCACGTAGCATGTCACCTCCGACCTTAGGTCTCCAATCTGGCATTTGAGCTTGACTTTCCCATTGGACGGGTACTATTGGCAATGAACCCATAAATAGTAGTCTGGGTGGCGCTCAGACGATGAGTAGGAATCCCGAGATGTTGCATGACTCGGCGAGGCATAATGCTCAATGCGGGCCCGGGATCTACCTGAATGCGGTTCACCTCAGATGATCCAATATACCCTGCGAAGCAAAGGGGTCGATCATGTTTCCCTTTGACTTGCATATCATCTGCCGTGAAGGTGATGCAGGGAACATTTTGGGAGGTATGGAGGCAATCCTCTACATCTTCCTCCTTTGGTCCGATTGGCACCTGGGTCATGAAAACCTCAGCATTAGCAAGGGCCTCTTGTAGAGCTTCTCTGGTTGACTTTGATAGCCTGAGGAGCTCATAAAGGGTAATTCGGGCCGGGATATTGGCCAGTTGAGCTAAGACATCAAAGCGGTAAGGTACCGTGGATCCTTCCGCGATGTCTTTCGAGAGAACTTTGGAAAACCGAAGCTCTTTTTGTCTCTCCACGGGCTGCTTTGTGGAGGACTTGGCTGACTCTGCAGCGGGTTTTGGAGGAGTTACCGCCATTTTGTCATACTTTTTCAAATATGACTGCCCTGAATGGGTTTCCACCACCAGTTGACTGGGTTCTTGGCCAGGAATATTGTCTCCTCTTCTGAATCGGTCAGTGAGGGAACATCAGTCTCCGCTTCCCGAGAAGAGGCACATACCACATTACAGGATGTAGCCTTTGCTTTGCCTTTGGACTTCCTGCTGGTTACAGTGGTCCATTGCTGGCCTTCCACAAGGTCGGGATGAACCCACATGACTTCTCCCCGAGGTGTGAAAACGGGTACCAGGCCCTTCTCTTGCTATTGGTGAGGGTTTGTGTTAACCATTCTCAGCTCTCCTCTTGGGACAGGGACTACTCCAGATGTTGTTGGAGGTTGCCTTCCAAACTGGAGGAATGACGTCATATTAGCCACCACCTTCTTCTGCTCTGGATGGAGTTTTAATATCTCCGCGTCAATCAGATCCTGAAGGATATCCTTGTAGACATAATAGCTCTTGGTGGGGTGTCCCAACATCCTGTGATACATGCAGTAGTTGGGATTATCGGTTTTACCAACTTCTTCAGGGCGCCTAGCTTCAGGAAGCTTCAGTCGGTTGCTCTTGTTGAGTAATTTGAAGAGGGAGTCGACATGTTCATCCTTGAAGGAATACTGCTTGTTGGCACGTGGTTGGCTTGAAGAGCTACTTCCCTTGACCGGTTGAGGTTTAACGGGAGATTTGGTCCCTGTCGCCAAATTATCCTTCCTTTCGCTTGGAGGGATGTGTCTGGCGCACGCCTCGTTGACCTCTCAGGTCGGGGTTTATTTTCTTCTGCCCTGACCTGGGTGATAATTTCTTTAGCCTGTTCACCTTGTTGGATCAACTGCTTCCAGGTGCGGCTTTCGGCTACTCCTATTTGGGCGAGGAGTGAGGTCTGTAGATTATGGCGGCATGTTTCCACCAGGGTGACCTGGGTCATACCGCTCGGACATCGGAGTGCTACGTTCTGAAATCTTTCTACGAAAGACTTAACGGACTCTCCCTTTCGCTGCTTGGTGGCTAAAAGGGTAGGCATGTTGACCTCCGAGTCATCTTCAAAGAAGCGCGTTAGGAAGAGCTTCTCCAAATCGCCCAAATTCTTGATGGAGCCCTCTGGGAGCTTCATGAACCATTCAAAGGCAAGCCCTTTTAAGGTGCCGATGAACAAACGAGCCAGGATGGCATCGTTATCTACCACATTCCCTGTTTGAGACTTGAAGTGGTAGATATGTTGGTTCGGTGACCCTTTCCCATCAAATTCTTGGAGGGTCGGAGCCTTGAACTTGGGAGGGTACGGGACAAGGTCCCACTCGGTCGGATATGCCCTGACCACTCCTGCTTCTTGGAGGCCTTTCCTGTTGGTAAGGGCCTCAAGACGTTGCTCCAACTGATTCATTCTTTTAGAATGAACCTTTCCCTGGTCTCGGTCGTCCTTTTCCTGCGACGAGGATTTAGACAAACCAGAAGTAAGTTGCTCTTCCTCCTCTATGTGTACAGAAGATGAGCTTTCCCCCTCTTTTCGTTTCCTTTAGACTTCTTAGAGGAGGCTTTATTGGTTGACTTCCTCTTGTCTTCAAGCAACTGTGCGAGCATTTGCTTAAGGGAGTCGATAGATTCTTGCTGAGCACGAATCATCTCGAATTGTTCCTTCTGGACCTGGGCTTGCTGCTCCAAGCGCCTGGCGGTCTCCTCAAGAGTGCTAGTCATGTATATAAAGGCCTTTTTCTCTATAGAAGAGTTTGAAGCATGTGACTCTGCAATAGCGGAATGCGAGTCATTCACCTCAATGCCCCGGGCTAGAGCATTGTAATCAATCGGGGGAATTGCCCCGGTCCGGGTGCGAGTGTGTCGGTACACTCCTTCCGGTTCTGTGTCAGACTCATCATCAGAACTGATTGCAGGTTGTTTTCCTCTGCTCCTTCTTGCCATGTTTGCAGTAAGCTCGGGATATTCAGTGTCAGAGAAGACCCTCCTCCTGTGGGAACGACTCCTTTTAGCTGATCGGGGAATCAGGGTCAGCTGTCTAAATAGAGACTGCTGGTTTGCACCTAAACTGCAACGACACTCAGAGAGCATCGTGATAAGCCGTTCGCAGCAACATGATGAAGTGATTCGATTAACACTTCTTTTCTTCGTCAAATAATCTCTCAGATCCGTGGGAGGAGGATCAAAGAGATTAACCTTGTAATGCCGAGGTCAGGAGGCATCCTTACTCTGTACAGCTAGGACGTGGGGTTCAGAGATACGGTTCTCGCGTCGTGGCTTCAGGACGCGCGTCTGGCGTCTCTGCTGAGAAGAGACGCGACTATCGTGTTGCTGATTATTGTGTCGGGGCAGAGACGCTTGAGAGATGCAAGGCTGCTGGCCCCACGCCTAGAGGCGTGTGCTTCTTGTACTCGACAAGGCGTGCGAGTTTCGCCTTGGCGTCTGGGAAGTGGGGCTTCAGAGGAGCCAACTTGATGAACCTCACGTTTGGGCTGCCAAACGCGGATTTCACGTGCCGGATGTGGTGCGGCAGAGACGCCGGTTTGAAACTTACGTCCTGCCTCAGTTGGACGATCAGTTGTTCCAACTTGCAGTTGACACGCTCAGCGTTCCGGTTATGTCGTGGGGGTTGAGAGAAACCAACGACGGCCTGGTGCTAAGGAAGAGGATGGATTGGCTGGACACTAGAGAACTTGACCACGCGGGTCTCCTGAGAGACGTTGGCGCGGGTGTCACGTATGGCGTGATTGGCCACAACATCTCTCACAGCAGCTGCCTCTGAGAGAGGCTCAGAGCGGATTTCGGGGCAAGTCCCCGTAGAGACCCTGCGGTAGGCGCGGGCCTTTGGGCTTTTGGAGCCAGAAGAGAGGAACTCTTCATACTTTGCCTGGTCAAATTCTACGACGAGTGATTCGACCATTTTCCCCTTGTAGAGGACGTCACCTTGCGCCATAACTTGTTCGTCAGTAACGAAAGTAGTCCCCAGCGGAGTCGCCATCTCTTGTTTGATGGGAGAAAAATTCGCGTAAAGTTTCCTTGAATCAATTGAAAAGTTACAACAAACTTACACCCCGGTTACAAGGGAGGGAGAATATTGAGTCTTGAATCCTCCCTTTGTTTAATGCTGGGTTCTTCAAGTGGTGGTGGAAAGTGAATCTTGTTTTCCGTTGATCGGGTAAACATCGAGAACTTCTGGGGATCTTCTTCTTCGGATGGTAGACGGAGTAACACAGCTCTGTCGACCAAAATCTCAAAGAGATTGTAGGCAAAGATTAACTTGTACGCATCAAGTTAGCTGAAGAGTTAGACTCTCTTTCCTTCTCTGTGGAAGCTCTTCAAGTCAAGTTCTTCTCCTCTGGATTCTCTGATTTAATTGACCGACCCCTTCTCCATAGCAACGGGGCTATTTATAGAGGTTTCAGGGGCGAACGTGCCCCCTAAAAATACTCCATAATGGGGGTTAACTTTCCCCATTATGTGGGCCGTGATTGACCCCATAACCAGGGCGGTTACAACTGAGACGCGGGTGTCGACCCACGCGCTTTGGGGCTACAGTGCTGGCTGAGACGCAGGTTTCGACCCACGCGCCTTGGTGCTGCAGTGCTGGCTGAGACGCGGGTTTTGACCCATGCGCCTTGATGCTGCAGTGCTGGTTGAGACGCGGGTGTCGACCCACGCGCCTTGGTGCTGTAGTGCTGGTTGAGACGCGGGTTTCGACCCACGCACCTTGATGCTGCTTTGATGGCTATGATTAGCCCTGCGCCTGGAGCTTGGGACTCTGATTTTTGGTGCCTTGTCTTTTAGTAATCTTTAGATAGTCTACAAGTGTGTGGACAGGATAAGCGATGAGCGATACCCTGAGAAGAGAAGTAAGGTTTAAATTTGATGAACTCGCCACCACCATCAGTTTAGAGTACTTTAATGGAACGCTAAAAAAAATTTCTACATGAATTTTAAACTCAAGAAAAATGGAGAAAGCATCACTTTTATTTATCAAAAGATAAAGCCAAACATACTTACTGTAGTGATCTACAAAGCTAATATAATAGCGATGATCACTTACAGCGTACACAGGAGACGGACCGCATAGATCGGAGTGAATAAGCTCTAAAGGAGCAGTAGTAATCGTGGAAGATGACGAAAAAGGAAGATGGTGACTTTTTCCTTACTGACAGGGGATGCAGAGAGGGGTACCAGCACGGTCAGGGAGGAAAGGAAGCTGATGTTGAGATAAAACACTGGAGACAACTCTGGTGGAGGGATGACCTAAGCGCTCATGCCAGACGGAGGAAGATGCACGCTCACCGAGAAGAGCCTGGGGAGAGGCGGTGAAGTTATGATTTCCCAGGGAGAAGACATACAGACCATCCTTAAGTTATCCCCGCAGTAGAGTTTTTCGAGTAGAGAGATCCTTGATAAAACAAGAGCCAGGGTGAAATTCAAGAAGGACTTTATTATCAGCAGTAAATTGACTAACAGATAGAAGATTTTTAGTGATATCAGGAACATGTAAAAGGTTTTTTAAGACAAAAGAAGAAACAGGAGAATGATTAGTCACTAAAACTGCATAATTCATACCGCATCTTCACATCTATTTGATAATAAATTCTGCTAATAATACCTTACTTGCTTGATTCTAGGTCCATGGTGTGCAAATGAAGAAGAAGACCCTAAATCACCATTTAATGGTGATTAAAAGCCTACATTAATAGCCATTGACCTAGAGGAGCTGATTTATCAAAACCAGGGGTTGCAAAGACGAAACCGGGCATAGATCCTGACAGGGGACAGAAAGGACCGCGCGCGGCTCGAAGCGCCGCGCGCGGCCACCAAGGGGCCGCGGCGCGCGCTGCTTCGGGCCAGGGTTTGTCCCTGGCCCCCTGTTCCCCTGATGCCTATAAATACCCCCCCTGGGGTTCCAGAGCAAGGATATACAGAGTTTAGGGTAGTTTTTCATTCTATTTTGTAGTTTAGTTTAGGTTAGGTTAGTTCTTCTTCTCCCTCTTTGTATTTTTCATTTTGTAGATCTTGTAATAGGGAGAGAGAGTGGTTCATGCTTGGAATGCAAGAGTGCTTGTAATAGAAGGTGACAATCTATGAAAGGTGCTCTCTTTACCTCTCTATGTTTTCTTCTCTCTAATCTCTTTTACATATGTAGCTAGTCTTTTCTCTCATGGCAACTAACTACTAACCACCAACTTGCTAACTTTGTTTATGATAATCCACATGAATCTAATAGCCTCGTTTTGGCCTTGCTCTTGCAAGAGCCATTGATGGCTCATGATGATGGATCTAACTCTAACTTCCTAACCACTAACAAGCTAACATTACTTTACTCCATGCTTACTTTTCTATAGCATTGATGGTTTAAGTGTAGCTTGCACTTGTTTGATGAGTTGGGTTGTGATGAGTTACATATGGGTCATGCTTTGAATCGCTGATTGAAGCTTTACCTGCACACAAAATACAGTATTTCAGAACTTTAAATAAAGATGTGCAAGTGCTCAATTCTTACCGCTATAGCAAGTGGCTATGCGGGTCATGATCCACAAGGAGGGTTTGCGATGAAAGCGTTCAAGGTTCTTTATTGAAATCTTTATGAAGACAAAACGAAAGTTCTTCTTTGTTTTTAAGAAAGAAAAAATGAAAAAAAAGAGTTATATTAAAGTTAGAAAGAAAAAACGGTAGATGAGAAAGTGGAGAGAATCAGAAAGCGATGAAAGCGATTATGTACAAATGAGTTGGGAAAGAAGTGATGAAAGATTTGGAAGATGTGGTAATCTATACTAAAGAAATAAAAGAAAAGAAGGAAGATTGAAGAAATACTTACCTAGTTTGGTTGATGACTTACCTGGAACCCTTGCATGTTCTATCTTACTTCGGAGGCGTTCAACGCATAAGTCATAGGATCGAGCTCAGTCCCCGTTCGCATTATATCAGCAAGCCGGGCAAGAATAAAGTGATACGGATCTTGAGGAGGAGAACATCTTCATGAAGTATCGTTGGTACTCACAAAGACTTGTTATACTTATGCTTCTGGATTCACTTGCATTCTCATCAAAAACCAACAGAGGGAAAGTAGAAGAGGAAAAGAAAAAGAAAACAAAAGTAAAGCGATGAACATAAAAAAATGTTTACCTTCATTGATTGCAGAAACAATGGAAGAAAGGAGGAGGGTACATCGGTGTCACTCTCAACATAAGCCTCTCTCTCTTACTTACATGAATCTCCATCTAACCTAAGCTTACATACAATTAAAATTACATAAAAAGAAAAGAAAAACCTCGACTACAAAGAGTGAAAAATAGGCTAAATCCTATCTTCGCATGGTCGTCCCATTTTCAGTGCAAATACTGGCTTTTTATAGGCAAAAACCCAACCTACAGGATCCCGGGGAGATTGGGGGAGCAAACGCTCCCCCTAACTCCATAACAGAGCCGCGGAAACGCGGTGGCCAGGTGGCCGCAACCTGTTGGTGGGTCTCCCTGGTTTCTCCTCTGCTTTTATCTTCAGTTGGTTTTCTCGTTTGAGTCCAGGATTGTGACGAAATGGCCTTTGATTCTTGGCTTTAACCGATCGATTCTGAGAGGATTCTTCTCAACCGGTTTTCAACCTCTTGATTTTGCCCTGATTTACTGAGTGCGAATTAAATTTGATTTAATTCAGAATTTTGGTGGGCTTTTGGGCTCATTTCTCTTCATCTCCTTAAGGAATGGGCCTGCAAATAAATTAAACATTTTAATTAGGACAATGCAGATTTTATTCTATAATAAGCATGGAAATATGATACTAAATATGCAACATTAGCGACCAATCACACCCCCATACATATCTTTTGCTCGTCCTCGAGCAAAATAACTAAACTATACTAAGGATTATTAGACCACTTTCGCAGGTCACGCGATTGCACGAGCATGTGCAACAAGCCGTTAAACCTCTAGGTTTCCCCTAGAGGACGAGTTTTGTCTCGTGAGGGTTTTCAGCGGATTACACCCACAAAATCCATAAAGAAAGGGAAACAAAGAGTTAGTATTTTCGAAAAGCATTTTGAAAGAGAAAAATATTTGAAATATAATTGTGAGATCTAAGCAATCTATAAGTTATAGGAAAATCGAATTTTTCACTCCTACACTTAGTCTCTATTCAAAAATTTGTTATCAATCAAGTAAGGAGTCAAATTGTATTTCTCATCTAGTCTATTACTTTACCCTAAGTCATATGCACCTTGTGACTGTGAAAATTTTTACAAAGGGTTTATTAACTCTAACTCTTATGCCTTATTTATTTATATATATCTATTTTTTTGGTGGTATTATTCCTTAGTTCTATTAGGATTTCTAATCTGCCCATATAATGAGCCTTTAATCGATGACTCCCAAACCAAACGGTCTTAGGGCACTGGGTGAGAAAACACCCAAGGACTTAAGGACTCGAGCAAATAAGGCCACAAAACTAAGGATTTTATTATATGAAGCTCTTTTAGGCGTGAATACTTATGCTTTATTAGGCACAATTACCGAGCTTAATCAGAGGATATATATTTTTTTTCAAACTTATCTAATTATCTTTCGCATAAATACTAAGGCTTGCTTAGGCCAAAATACCTAGCTAATCAATAATTAGATTTGTTCATTATTCATAGATATTATTTTTATTTTTTCTTTTATATAAGGCATAAGAATTTTTGTTTTTGAACCCTAAGTGTGTAAGTGTATGAAGTGTGCTTATTTCATTAAGGTAAAGATCAAGACTAAATTACTTTGACAAATTATCTTCCTAACCCTAAAAATCAAACAAATAATCTTAGTTTGACCAAGTATAAGAAATCCTAATTTGAATTTTCCTATTCCTTAAAATTAACTTAATTTCTTACAAAAATATGTCAAAATATTGTTTCTATTTTCAAAAAGTTTTTAAAAGTAAAGAAAATGTTAATTTTTTAATAAAAAGAAAAACTAAGTTATGTTAGACCCTCCCCACACCTATCTCATGCATTGTCCTCAATGTATGAATTAATGCATAGATGCATGAAAAAGAAGAAAGGGAAGAAAATGTTACCTTAAGGTGGTGGTTCCGGTGGTGGTCTGATTGGTCCACGAAATGCGGCCCAATCGACTTTTTGTGGAGTTCGGAGGAACCCACCAGAAATTTCTTTAATATAACCCATTAGAATGATGTATCCATGAAGGATTTTTATTAAATATTTGACCCCATCTAATTTCCAAATTCCATAATTAATTTCGGAGTCAAATTTGTCAACCACCTTGTCCCAAATGGAGTATGAAATAATAGAATGATTGACTTGGACTCAGGAAGTATATGAACTAATACCGACTCAGGAAGGTGATTTAAGTCAAGTAAAGGTTCAGGAGTCGAAATTGGTTCAGGAAGTGGGTCTAAGTCAAGAAAGTGAAACTCAAGTCCACATTTATTTTCCAACAATGGAATGTGACTTAATATTGGTGATTCAAGTTCAGGAATGATAGGTGGGGGAATCAAAACTGACTCTAAAATATTACTCAAGTTTGGTAACAAAACAGTAGTCAATATTGATTCAGAAAGTTGGACTGGATCACAGATTTGAGAATCTAGGTCACATATCTCATTAGTTCAATATCAAAAAAATGAGAACTTGCCAATTTGTCAATAGGATTTTCAAAAGTGTAAAATTGGTCAAGTTCAATATGATCATCAGGAATAGGTGATTCAATTTCATTATGAATTGGCACAGGATTCAATGTTGACTCAGGAAAAAGATTGAAATCAGGTGAAGAAACCGGAGTCATTATTGAATCAGGAAGTAAAATTGAATTACTAAGTTGAGATTCATGATCATATTCATTTTCAAGTTCGATTTCAGGAAAAGGATAACTTGCCAAACTATCAATATTCTTTTCAAAATTTGGAGTTTGGGCAAGTTCAAATGATTGTTCTGAAATGGAACCTTGATTTCCAAAACAACCTGACTCATGGGCTCTAATAGGACAGTTAGTGACATCAGAACTGGTCAAACGGTGGGAACGTAGAGATTGGACCATCATATCTATGTCACGATTACGAGCGTTTTGAGCTTGAGTCATGGCTTCGAGCATCTTTTCATAGTTGATAGGTTCATTGTTTTGATGAAAAGATGAAGTATTGTCTTGGAATTGGTGGTGAAATTGTGAGTCCATTAGATTTTAGGATTTGTGTTTGGACTCACGCATACTCATTTTCAAAATTGATAGTTTTCTATTTTGGACTGGTGGAACTGAGTATGAATCTTGGAAATATTGTGGACAAGGTGGAGAAGGAGGACAAGTTGGTTGAAAATTGAACTCGGGGGAGGTGAATCCCCACTGACTCTATGAAGAGTTGAAATCATTATGGAAATTATAGTTATTAGATTGGAGGCATGGGTTATATTGATTCGGATAAGACCAATCCGGCACACTAGATTGGTTAAAGTTATGATATGCCGGGTTGGTAATATCCGAAAATGAAGTCGGTGTGTAATATGGATTATTATAGAAGTCAGAAAAATTATTATTATAAGCCATATCACACAATAGAACACAAACAAAAACAAACAAATAAGCAAACAAAAAAGAAAAAAATTCTAACCTAAGTTAGGGTAGACCTATGACCTAGACGACTCCTAACTGATTAGACTGTCCACGGGAGGTCTAATGCAGACTTTGACCACAAGCTAATCAGCCAGGTCAGGGCAAGATTGGTGGGAGGTTTTCCGTCAAAGACGTTCCTTAATTAAATAACCACCAACCTTCAGGCTTTCGGCCCTTAATCCCTTTCCTAGACACTGATTTGGCAGGAGTCAAATTCCAACACCTTTCCCCTTAGGATAATCTCCTAATTGAGTCCGAGATGTCCCTAGGGCCAACGTCTACTCATTTTTAGTTAGGCTCGGGTTAGTGAGTGCTTGGAATCTGATTTTTGGGCCAAGGAAGGGTGATTAAATCCCCACCTTATCTTGTTATGGGTTGGTGCCCTTAAAATCAATTTATGCAAGTGTACAAGATATGTAAATAAGATTCACTCAAAGCGATGTAAATCAACCAAGAGATGAGTCCTATTCTACATGCAATGCGAACGTACCTTGCTCCAGCACTCTTCAACAGTAAAAATAAATGAATTGAAAAGACATGTGCCTAAAAATGCAAACGTCTAATCAATTTTTATCTTTGTCAACAAGTATTTTACTGTTGGTTTATTAGCAGGCTTATGGTGATGGCATATAAGAAAAAACAAATTGCAGAAAACTAGAATTTTGCAAGTCAAGCAGCCCTGCAAAAAACAACGTTAGCAGTAAACTCCTTTTACCGCGGAACCGCGGCTTGGGCCGTGAAAACGCGGCAAAGCAGAGGGTAATTGGTCTCTGCTTTCTAGAGCAGAGGCCCAATACCACTTATATGTCACTGCAATCTTAATTTTCTGCTTTGCTTGCCCTATAACCTGCAACAGAGAAGAAAATTCGTTTTAGTTCTAAAAAAAAATTTTCAATAAAAATAAGATTTCAATAAAAACCGTTACCCTCCCCGGCAACGGCGCCAAAATTTGATTGAAGCTTTACCTGCATACAAAATACAGTATTTCAGAACTTTAAATAAAGATGTGCAAGTGCTCAATTCTTACCGCTATAGCAAGTGGCTATGCGGGTCATGATCCACAAGGAGGATTTGCGATGGAAGCGTTCAAGGTTCTTTATTGAAATCTTTATGAAGACAAAACGAAAGTTCTTCTTTATTTTTAAGAAAGCAAAAATGAAAAAAAAGAGTTATGTTAAAGTTAGAAAGAAAAAATGGTAGAATGAGAAAGTGCAGAGAATTAGAAAGCGATGAAAGCGATTATGTACAAATGAGTTGGGAAAGAAGTAATTAAAGATTTGGAAGATGTGGTGATCTATACTAAAGAAATAAAAGAAAAGAAGGAAGATTGAAGAAATACTTACCAAGTTTGGTTGATGACTTACCTGGAACCTTGCATGTTCTACCTTACTTCGGAGGCGTTCAACGCATAAGTCATAGGATCGAGCTCAGTCCCCGTTCGCATTATATCATCAAGCCGGGCAAGAATGAAGTGATACGGATCTTGAGGAGGAGAACATCTTCATGAAGTATCGTTGGCACTCAAAAATACTTGTTATACTTATGCTTCTGGATTCACTTACATTCTCATCAAAAACCAACAGAGGGAAAGTAGAGAGGAAAAGAAAAAGAAAACAAAAGTAAAGCGATGAACATAAAAAAATGTTTACCTTTATTGATGCAGAAACAATGGAAGAAAGGAGGAGGGTACATCGGTGTCACTCTCAACATAAGCCTCTCTCTCTTACTTACATGAATATCCATCTAACCAAGCTACATACAATTAAAATTACATAAAAAGAAAAGAAAAACCTAGACTACAAAGAGTGAAAACTAGGCTAAATCCTATTTCTGCATGGTCGTCCCATTTTCAGTGCAAATACTGGCTTTTTATAGGCAAAAACCCAACCTACAGGATCCCGGGAAGATTGGGGGAGCAAACGCTCCCCCTAACTCCATAACAGAGCCGCGGAAATGCGGCTTTGGCCGCGTTTCCGCGGCCAGGGTGTGGCCAGGTGGCCACACCTGTTGTGAGTCTCCTAGTTTCTCCTTCTGCTTTATCTTCAGTTGGTTTTCTCGTTTGAGTCCAGGATTGTGAAGAAATGGCCTTTGATTCTTGGCTTTAACCGATCGATTCTGAGAGGATTCTTCTCAACCGGTTTTCAACCTCTTGATTTTGCCCTGATTTATTGAGTGCGAATTAATTCTGATTTAATTCAAAATTTTGGTGGGCTTTTGGGCTCATTTCTTCATCTCCTTAAGGAATGGGCCTGCAAATAAATTAAACATTTTAATTAGGACAATGCAGATTTTATTCTATAATAAGCATGGAAATATGATACTAAATATGCAACATTAGCGACCAATCACACCCCATACATATCTTTTGCTCGTCCTCGAGCAAAACAACTAAAATATACTAAGGATTATTAGACCACTTTCGCAGGTCACGCGATTGCACGAGCATGTGCAACAAGCCGTTAACCTCTAGGTTTTCCTAGAGGACGAGTTTTGTCTCGTGAGGGTTTTCAGCGGATTACACCCACAAAATCCATAAAGAAAGGGAAACAAAGAGTTAGTATTTTCGAAAAGCATTTTGAAAGAGAAAAATATTTGAAATATAATTGTGAGATCTAAGCAATCTATAAGTTATAGGAAAATCGAATTTTTCACTCCTACACTTAGTCTCTATTCAAAAATTTGTTATCAATCAAAGTAAGGAGTCAAATTTATCTCATCTAGTCTATTACTTTACCTAAGTCATATGCACCTTGTGACTGTGAAAAATTTTACAAAGGGTTTATTAACTCTAACTCTTATGCCTTATTGGTTTATATATATCTATTTTTTGGTGGTATTATTCCTTAGTTCTATTAGGATTTCTAATCTGCCCATATAATGAGCCTTTAATCGATGACTCCCAAACCAAACGGTCTTAGGGCACTGGGTGAGAAAACACCCCAAGGACTTAAGGACTCGAGCAAATAAGGCCACAAAACTAAGGATTTTATTATATGAAGCTCTTTTAGGCGTGAATACTTATGCTTTATTAGGCACAATTACCCAGCTTAATCAGAGGATATATTTTTTTCAAACTTATCTAATTATCTTTCGCATAAATACTAAGGCTTGCTTAGGCCAAAGTACCTAGCTAATCAATAATTAGATTTGTTCATTATTCATAGATATTATTTTTATTTTTTCTTTTATATATAAGGCATAAGAATCTTTATTTTTGAACCCTAAGTGTGTAAGTGTATGAAGTGTGTGCATATTTCATTAAGGTAAAGATCAAGACTAATTACTTTGACAAATTATCTTCCTAACCCTAAAATCAAACAAATAATCTTAGTTTGACCAAGTATAAGAAATCCTATTTGAATTTCCATTCCTTAAAATTAACTTAATTTCTTACAAAAAATATGTCAAAATATTGTTTCTATTTTCAAAAAGTTTTTAAAAGTAAAGAAAATGTTAATTTTTTAATAAAAAGAAAAACTAAGTTATGTCTAGACCTCCCCCACACCTATCTCATGCATTGTCCTCAATGTATGAATTAATGCATAGATGCATGAAAAAGAAGAAAGGGAAGGAAAATGTTACCTTAAGGTGGTGGTTCCGGTGTGGTGTTCTGATTGGTCCACGAAATGCGGCCCAATCGACTTTTTGTGGAGTTCGGAGGAACCCACCAGAAATTTCTTTAATATAAACCCATTAGAATGATGTATCCATGAAGAATTTTTATTAAATATTTGACCCCATCTAATTTCCAAAATTCCATAATTAATTTCGGAGTCAAATTTGTCAACCACCTTGTCCCAAAATGGAGTATGAAAAAAATAGAATGATTGACTTGGACTCAGGAAGTATAGGAACTAATACCGACTCAGGAAGGTGACTTAAGTCAAGTAAAGGTTCAGGAGTCGAAATTGGTTCAGGAAGTGGGTCTAAGTCAAGAAAGTGAAACTCAAGTCCACATTTATTTTCCAACAATGGAATGTGACTTAATATTGGTGATTTCAAGTTCATGAATGATAGGTGGGGGAATCAAAACTGACTCTAAAATATTACTCAAGTTTGGTAACAAAACAGTAGTCAATATAGATTCAGAAAGTTGAACTGGATCACAGATTTGAGAATCTAGGTCACATATCTCATTGAGTTCAATATCAAAAAAATGAGAACTTGCCAATTTGTCAATAGGGATTTTCAAAAGTGTAAAATTGGTCAAGTTCAATATGATCATCAGGAATAGGTGATTCAATTTCATTATGAATGGGCACAGGATTCAATGTTGACTCAGGAAAAAGATTGAAATCAGGTGAAGAAACCGGAGTCATTATTGAATCAGGAAGTAAAAATGATTACTAAGTTGAGATTCATGATCATATTCATTTTCAAGTTCGATTTCAGGAAAAGGATATAACTTGCCAAACTATCAATATTCTTTTCAAAATTGGAGTTTGAGCAAGTTCAAATGATTGTTCTGAAATAGAACCTTGATTTCCAAAAACAACCTGACTCATGGGCTCTAATAGGACAGTTAGTGACATCAGAACTGGTCAAACGGTGGGAACGTAGAGATTGGACACATCATATCTATGTCACGATTACGAGCGTTTTGAGCTTGAGTCATGGCTTCAAGCATCTTTTCATAGTTGATAGGTTCATTATTTTGATGAAAAGATGAAGTATTGTCTTGGAATTGGTGGTGAAATTGTGAGTCCATTAGATTTTAGGATTTGTGTTTGGACTCACGCATACTCATTTTCAAAATTGATAGTTTTCTATTTTGGACTGGGGAACTGAGTATGAATCTTGGAAATATTGTGGACAAGGTGGAGAAGGAGGACAAGTTGGTTGAAAATTGAACTCAGGGGAGGTGAATCCCCACTGACTCTATGAATAGTTGAAATCATTATGGAAATTATAGTTATTAGATTGGGGGCATGGGTTATATTGATTCGGATAAGACCAATCCGGCACACTAGATTGGTTAAAATTATGATATGCCGGGTTGGTAATATCCGAAAATGAAGTCGTCGGTGTGTAATATGGATTATTATTGAAGTCGAAAAAATTATTATTATAAGCCATATCACACAATAGAACACAAACAAAAACAAACAAATAAGCAAACAAAAAAGAAAAAAATTCTAACCTAAGTTAGGATAGACCTATGACCTAGACGACTCCTAACTGATTAGACTGTCCACGGGAGGTCTAATGCAGACTTTGACCACAAGCTAATCAGCCAGGTCAGGGCTAGATTGGTGGGAGGTTTTCCGTCAAAGACGTTCCTTAATTAATAACCACCAACCTTCAGGCTTTCGGCCCTTAATCCCTTTCCTAGACACTGATTTGGCAGGAGTCAAATTCCAACACCTTTCCCCTTAGGATAATCTCCTAATTGAGTCCGAGATGTCCCTAGGGCCAACGTCTACTCATTTTTAGTTAGGCTCGGGTTAGTGAGTGCTTGGAATCTGATTTTTGGGCAAGGAAGGGTGATTAAATCCCCACCTTATCTTGTTATGGGTTGGTGCCCTTAAAATCAATTTGTGCAAGTGTACAAGATATGTAAATAAGATTCACTCAAAGCGATGTAAATCAACCAAGAGATGAGTCCTATTCTACATGCAATGCGAACGTACCTTGCTCCAGCACTCTTCAACAGTAAAAATAAATGAATTGAAAAGACATGTGCCTAAAAATGCAAACGTCTAATCAATTTTTTATCTTTGTCAACAAGTATTTTACTGTTGGTTTATTAGCAGGCTTATGGTGATGGCATATAAGAAAAACAAATTGCAGAAAACTAGAATTTTGCAAGTCAAGCAGCCCTGCAAAAAACAACGTTAGCAGTCAACTCCTTTTTACCGCGGAACCGCGGCTTGGGCCGCGAAAACGCGGCAAAGCAGAGGGTAATTGGTCTCTGCTTTCTAGAGCAGAGGCCCAATACCACTTATATGTCACTGCAATCTTAATTTCCTGCTTTGCTTGCCCTATAACCTGCAACAGAGAAGAAAATTCGTTTTAGTTCTAAAAAAAATTTTCAATAAAAATAAGATTTCAATAAAAACCGTTACCCTCCCCGGCAACGGCGCCAAAATTTGATTGA